>JXCR01146437.1:0-63090 GCA_002079205.1 Phalaenopsis hybrid cultivar
AACTAGCATTACCTTTACAGTAAAGAAAAATATCTTTACTGCAGCAAGTAAAAAAGAAAAACCTTTGTGCATACTGTAACAATTTTAGCATGGAAGTGTGCAGGGAAGTATTTGGAATTTTTGCAAATCAATTTTGCTACCCAACATGAACTCCATATCCATTTTTTTTATACAATAAGTGAACTAGAAATCCATTCTTCTCCCCACCGAAAAAAGCAAATTCAGCCCACCATAAAGGTGTGAGCCATTCATGTTCTTTTGCAAATCCATTCAGCAATCCTAAACTACAATTGCAGCCCATCGAAAAGAATTACACCGTAAACATTAATTTCGGAACCATGGAACAGTAATGCATTACAAACAACGTCGCAGTAATGCATTACAAACGAGAAAACCCAAATATATAATACGACTTGAACCAACAAAATTGGGTAGAGATGAGAAGAGAATGTCCCGAATTGTATCATTTAATAAAGATACTTGTTTTCCAAATCCAAATTGTAGCATTCAATAGAGATGCAACAAAATCGTATACAACCTTTTTTGAAGCAAATAAACATTAGTAAATGGTAGTTCTGTGAGCCAAAATAAGCATTAGAATTGCAACATAAACATATACATCCATAACCTATACATCCTTTATCGGTTATGGTGTGCACACCTGATATAGCACTTGTAATAAGGGTTTAAGCAAGAAAAAATGGGAGTTATGTGAGACAGATGCCAAATCAAGAAAAAGCCTTAAGAAAAAGGTGAAAAAGATGGTGTTAACTACCAAACAATCACTCGATAGAACCATGACATTTTGCAAAANCTTTATCGGTTATGGTGTGCACACCTGATATAGCACTTGTAATAAGGGTTTAAGCAAGAAAAAATGGGAGTTATGTGAGACAGATGCCAAATCAAGAAAAAGCCTTAAGAAAAAGGTGAAAAAGATGGTGTTAACTACCAAACAATCACTCGATAGAACCATGACATTTTGCAAAATTCGGAGATCCAAAGCAATAGAAGCAGAGATATGGAGAAGAACCGAAAAAAATTCATCGATCCAAAAAACTCACGAATCCAGAGCATATCTCGACAGATCCAGAGCGTATCCTAAAAAAACCAATGACAAACAATAGTAGATCTTACCGGAGAGTGAAAAAGAAAGAGAAATCGAGCCCTAATGATGCTTTCAATTGGAGAGGGAGGAAGCAAGGGGAGAGCGCGAGAGAGATCACCAAGGGCAAAAGAAGGAATTCGAGCCCTAACGCCAACAGCCAACGCCGAACGCAACCGAGGCCCCGCGATCCGACTAATGAAGAAAAAGGGATCCGCGGGACGCTGCGTTCAGAATGTCGCTGAACAAACACGCAAAACAAATGCATGGGTGGCGTTCTGAAAATGCCACCGCACATATATAAGCTGTGCCAAACAGGGCCTAAATCGTATGGTCAAAATTGGGGTTTTTACCCAAATCAAAATTGGGCGCAAATCATGGACTAATTGTGCTTGGATTTGGTTTAGTTTGGTCATATCAAAAGTGAATTTGAGTTTAGGATTGGAATTGAAGTCAGTTGAGATCAAATTGGTGGACATTTGAGTTGGATTTGAGGAAATTTGGGTCTTTATAGGGCAGTTTGAGGGTTTTGGTTAAAGATGGTCAAATTGGCCAAATTGGGTTATGTGGTAGTTAAGAGAAATAAAATTGGGATTATTTGGGATTTATTGGGATTTTCTGGTAATTTTTGGAATTTTTTGGATTTTGGGCCCTAGAGGGGTATTTTGGTAATTTGGGGGTGGTTTAGGGGCAAAAGGCCAAGATGGGTATTTCAGTAGGGTTGAGGTACCAATCATCACCAATAAGCCATGGACCAATGGAAAACCCATTTTGGGTCCTCTACATAGTGGTCTTAGCAAAACCATAGCCCTAGGGCTAGTAGGTTTAGGGGACCATCTACATGAGTATCCCAAAAGATCAAGGGATCTAGGCTAGAAATTTGAGTTCATGGTTGTGAGTGAATGTGGGTGTAGATAAGTGTATTGACTGCCTTAGCTCCAGACCAACACCCAAGGTCAACCTTAAGGTCCAGCAATCCTAAGGGTGACTCATCTTGAGTTTCCCCCACAGTGACCCCACCTACTAAGTATTTATAGGTTAGGACCAATATGTGGAACATCAAGTTGAGAAGAGAAGGGTTTGGAATTTCTAATGGTGAGGGTTCCATGTCTAGTTTTCTAAGAAATAGTCAACAGGAAAAATAGAATTTCTAATGGTGAGGGTTCCATGTCTAGTTTTCTAGGAATAGTCAATAAGAAAAGTCATTTATGGCTAGACCCTAGGCTACAAAAGAGGAAAAACTAAACCTCAACAAAAATTGAGGTCAACAAAGTAGTTGCTAGATAAAACACCATTTTAATCGATATTCTAGTCTAAGGCCTGATAGTAGTAGACTAGAACTTTGACTAAGGACCTCTTACCTCACTTCCCTATTGGATCGATAAATAGGACTCCTTTAAAGCCCTGTATTACTTGAGTGAAACATATATTTGCATTTATATCATTGTGACTATATAGAATATATAGAATTAATCAAAAAAATAAAGTCCGCATCAATTTTTTGGCGCCGTTGTCTGGGATTAAAATCTTCAAGTAGTGGTGTAAACTTCATGAAGCATTGTATAAAAAAGTCGCATCAGCTCCTCATTCTCAGAACTGTCGTAACCGGTGTTGTGGGTGTCTTCTTAGTTAACATGTTCATCAAACTTAAGTATGATTTAGGGATCATTTTGGGAATCAAGATTGGAGTTAGATTGGTCATAGTCATTTAAGTTATCACTAGAGACAGTTAAAATGTAGCTGAAATCACAATTCTCATAGTCAAAAGAGCCTGGAGGGGTGAAAAGTTAATCATACACAGTCAGTGGTTCGAGGAATTTTTCCCCCAAATATGAAACAACCAATCTAATAGAGGCAACCCATATCATACCCCTCACGCTATCGGTCTTCACTTCGTGTACGATCTCATCCTTCCTCTTCTTAGGCTGTAGTGACTTCTCCAGTGTAATCCCCATCTTTAATCTACTAGGTTGCAGACTCTGAGCGGCAGCTTGTGCTGGTGCAATCTAAATCTGATTTAGTATCTTCTTGGATGATCAACTCTAGGCTTTGCTCCAACCAATTTCATCTTAATGCACATCTATTAGAGTGATCGGCTAGGCCATAATCATATTTAGAGAAACTCTTTCACTTCTTTTAAAAAATCTTTTAAAATGATTATGTTTCCTTGTTTGAGATTTCTCTTACACCAATATTTGAAACTGAAACATCCCTCTATGGTGTGTCCAAGGAGTCTATGATATAGATAATAATTTGGATGATCCTTCTTATCAACATGTTCTTGTTTCTTTGGCTCTACTTATTTGAATTTGGACTCTTCATCAAACTATTGAACATCTTTGGCATGGCTTAATCCTTGAAGGAGTATACCTTATTCATCTGATCTATAAATGATAGACCCATGCCTAACATCTATCTTGTATGGTCCCCTCTAATACAACTAATGGCCAGACTTGCCGTACTGCTGAACCTATTACCGCTGATGAGAACCCTGATGAGACTGCTGAGCATGAATCCTCATCGATTATTTTCCCTTATCGACTGTTGACACCATCTTAGATTTCTTCTCGAATGCTCTAGTTGCTCTAGACTCCTCGGTCTTTTTTAAAGCTTTCATATGTTTAATTTCTTCTTCCAAGCTGTTGGCCTTACTGAGTTGCTTCTCAAATGACTTAATAGCGAGTCCCTTGAGCATGAGACCATGAATGCTTTTGACCAAGATCTCAACAGTATATTATTCCTGTAGCTGAGGTTCATATTTCATATTCAAGTTCCTCCTTTTCAAAATGTAGTCAACCAAGGTCTCGTTGGGATTTTATCTTTCCACCAAGAGATCTTCTGTAGTGACATAGTGTTGTACTCTGGTGAACCTCTTCATAATTAAGTGCTCAAGCTCGATAAATTTCTTCATTGATCCATTAGGTAGCTTGACATACCAATCAAGTGCAGTCCTTGACTAACTACTGATAACCTATTAGAACAAAAGTGTTTCATTACCTTTGACATTGCAAACACTGCCCGTAAATGTGTTATATGCTAGCGGTGATTTCTGACTCCATCGAATGACTTGACATTTTGCACGCACAAAAATTTACAAAAGGTCATTCTATGAAATGGGAACATCTTTCTTATTTCTATTTGATTTTATTTTCTAAATTTTAAGAGGCATTTTCAAGTTTATTTTTAATTTTATAATTATAATTTCAAAGGGTTTAATTAACTTAAATGAGAGTTAAGAGACGTAATGACTTAGCTCAATTTGAAAAATAACAAACTAAACATGAAAGATATAAGAAAAAGGTGAAGTTTAGGACCAAGTGCTAGACCAGCTTCACAACACACACCGCCCAAGTGGAAAAAGTCCACCTACACACTTATTGGGGGTTTGATGCCATCCAACATGAAAAATCTTAACGGATTCCTGAACGTCTCTATTTCAAAGATGGTCAAACAAGCAATCCTGGAATCCAAAAGAGTTGATTGTATTTACCGAAGAAAGAAATGGTGGAGTATGCCAAAGAAGAAGGGTAATTTGGTCTATGAGGGGCATGGACACATTACCGATGTATGAAGACAAAACTTTCTAATCATATTGAAGAGATAAATAAGTCCCCAGTAGTGTCGCCAAAAATGGTCGGTCTCCTAATTGGGAAGGTGACATTTAATTTAATATATATATTATAAATTTGGAAAGTAATAGTTTAATTTCTAAATATATGAGACCAAAATGATCTCTATTAAATGGAAGTTTAAATAAATAAGCATAAAATAATAAGCAACGCATCTATCCCAAAAAATAGGTACACTAATTATTTCTAAGGCTTGATTAAATAAACTGAAGAATTTATGACATCTTTTTTAGTCTGCGAAACCTATTATGTTGACCAAAAAATTTCCTCTATCGAATATGAAAGATTAGACAAAGTTTATATTAAGTTGGGTTCTATTGTTTCCTATAAGGGAAAGCTCCTATAGTTAATTACATCTTAAATGACCAGATTCACCAAGAAAACTCTTGATTTAAATCAGAAAATATTAGCTTAATGAATTTCAAAAGGCAGGACTTTTCAAGGTCGAACAAAGAAGTATCAAATGGGAAAGCTCAATTTTGCAACATTGATTATGAAATCCAAAGGAAGAGATCTAGGGGATGTCTCAAATCTTTAAAAGAACCTTGGTGGCTTCCTAAACCATTCTACTAATAGGCTTCAATATCGAAGAGATATTATTGTGTGTTTCATCTTGCTAATTATTATTATTATGGCTTACACCTTCATGACACAATCATACAAATAGCCTAGAAGATAGGAGGATTTATATCAAAACAAACAACAACCTCAGAGACTAAGGCAAATTAGGGCTTAGGTTGCACAACATGATTGTGCAAAGGCTTAAAAAAAGGTGAGGATTTAAGCTGTACTAGACGAGCTACCTCAAAATCCTATAGTTTGTTATTTAATTATAAGAAAATATTGTCATTGTACATCCACAAATTATCTCAAAGTTGATCCTATGTACTTCCTTTTCATGCTACCCACAAAGTTAGATCCAAACTCCTCGTCGAAGTAGCAGACCTAAAGTATAAGGTTCAAAAGATTTCACCATGTGTGTTTCAATGTTTTGGTATCATTATTGTTCAAGTATTATGGGGGGTTGAGGTTGATTAGAGCAACAATGGTTAGGATCCCATGGTTATCTCGTTTCGGTATCACTATTTTCTTTTAAATTTACTTAGTTTAAACAAGTTATTAAGCTCATTTAAACCGAGGAGATCTTCTTAGCAACTATGGGCTACCTCATTCGAGAGACTCCCGTAAAGTCAAAAGAATGTGCTATTATTTTGGTTGTTTTCTTGTTTTTTTTTAAATGTTGTTTAATTTTTGCAAAAAAGGTTTTTAAATTTTTATTTTTAGTACATGTTTTGCAACTAAAGTAAATAAATGCATGAAATAAAAGTGCTATAAAGTAACTAAATAAAATTACATTGCATAAAAAATAAAAGCGTACCTGAGCCTTTACTACCGCTGTGTGGTTAGCATCACAAAGTAGGATATGTTTGCAAAAAAAATTAAATAAATTAAGGGAAAGTAAATGGAATCATCCAGTACAAAATAGACATAAAAACTAACGGTAACAAAACACGAGTAAAAGGAAACTCGTATTCACATATGGAAGAACAAAATAGGGTGTAAGGCATTGGTAAAAGTGGGGGCTCAGAGCTGGACTGTGAGCTTCCCAACCTTAAGTGAGAGCTATCAAACCGATCATCTACGAAGGATAGTCCTAACCTTGATCCAAGTGTTTAATTGTAGACCTTTATAATTTATCATTTGAATTTAATTTTTATGCATATAAAATTTAAATTATCATGTGAAAGAAATTTATTTTGTTTAAAACATTTTGTGGAGTGATGCAGTCCACATTTTAATTAATTTAATCGAGCTAGGACTACAAACAACTTAAGAGTATCAGTAGCAATCAACTTGTCAAGAGTCGTCGAATAGTACCATTGGCCCTTATCCTCTTCTTTTTAATAAAGGTCCTTCAAGTAGAAGATACTTTTCTAAGTCCCACATCGTATCCCTTGTTTTAGAACACATTAGCATTGTCATCATTGCCCTAACCACCTAGACCTTAGACTTACACAAGCCCGATGTTGCATATGTTGCAAAAACAAATACACACGTGAATGGACGACATCAATTAATCTTCCTCAATTGTTTAAATTAGAGAACCATTCACACTAAAACCCTAATATCTTGCTTGATACTTAACCAAATCACATGGAGTTTATTCTTATAGCTTCATCTAATCAAGGCAAACTTATCTATACGGTTACATACATATGAAATACAAGTTCAGTTCACATTTGATGAAACCGAGCCTTAAATTAAGGATTTTAGATTATACCTTTGCCCGAGAGGTGAGGCCTTGATTAGCTGCTTGTGGAAGCTTCCTTATGGTCCAAATAACCTTCTCAAAGTGTCTGCTTGAGCTGATATAGGGTCTACGTATGAATTTGACCAATAGGTGATGCGACCTTGGTCTACAAGTGGGTTAGAGTGCTCAACAGATGGGGGTTTAGTGGGGAACTTCCAAGGGTCGTTTAATTTTAATTTTGGGGGAGTTTAATGGAGTGACAAAAAATGCCATGGATTTTGAACTCAAAATTAGCGTTTGACAGTGGGTTTCCGTGGCTGGAAATGGTAAAGTTGAACTCAGGAGGGTTTGGAAAGGCTCTATGATCAATTTGAAAGGCTCTCCCCAAACAATTGGCAGAACTCTTGTCATGGCTGTGAGAGGGGTGCTTTAAATAGAGGAGGAAGGGGTGGTTAGTTGGGCTCACCAGTGGATGCAAAGTGGAGCTTAGGTGGAGGGTTGAACGGTGCCAGTGGCCAATGGGGCTAAGCCACATTGGATGGGTGAATTTGAAGCTTGTTCCATGAGGGAGCCTTCCTGTTTTTAGGTTTTCTAGCCACTAGGCTGGCTAACCAGGCTAGGGGAGGTGGCTAGCTAGCTCATGGAACCAAGTGGGAGGTTTAATTGTGATCAAGTTGGAGGTTTAATCAATTGAGCTCTAGCTTAGCTCATTTGGAAAAAAAATGGAAGGAATCTCCTAAATCATGGGAGCCTTGGTCCATGGAAACTCTAGGTGGGTTAAGAAGATCTAGGTTGGTTATTAGGGTCTAAGTGGCAGCTGTGGTGGTCCAAATCGGGTTGAACCAAGTGGCTCCAAGTGGGTTTAGGGTTATGGTTCAAATTTTGGGATTTGGATTAGACTTAGGTTTGGGATTGATTATAGCTTGGATTTGGCCCAATTGGAAGTTCAATTTAATGTAGAATATTGATATGAGGAATTTGGGAATCAATTGAAGATTGACGGGCTATGGGGTTCAGTTAGAAGGAATTTGAAGTTTGGGGGAAAATTAGGGGTTTTGGTTTAAATTAAATTTGGGATAAGCTTGGGGATATGCCAAGGCAAATTGAAGGTTCAATTTGATCTAGAAGAATGTCATAAATAGTTTAGAATCCAAAATTAGGCAAATTGGATGGGTTAAGGGGTTCAATTTGATGAAATTTTGGCTTATGGTCAAATTGGGGATTAAAATTGGGCTTGGAATTTAAGTTTGAATTTGGGTTTAATTGAGCTGGTATTTGGTTCAAAATTGGCTTAGAATTGAAGAAATTTGATTTAGATTTGAAATTGGGGAAGTTTGAAATCAATTTGGTGGAAATTGGAGATGATTTGGAGACTTTAGGCATTTATGGGTAAAATTGGGATTTTGGTCAAAATTGGTTAATTTGGGCAAATTGGGTCCAATGGGTGGCTAGTATTTGTTTTGGGGATTTTTGGAATGCTTTGGGAGGTTTTGGAAATTTTTTGGCTAAGAGGGGCATTTTGGTAATTTTGGTGAAGTTAGGGGTATTTTGGAAAATTTGGAAATTTTTGGGAGTTTTGGATAATTTGGGTGATTTTAATTGGTTTGGGTTGATATTTGGACAAAAAATTGCGGATTTTGGAATTTTTTGGAAGTTTAAGGTTTTAGGGGAAATTTAGTAATTTTGGAAAAGATTGGGGGCAAAAGGCCAACATTTGGAATTTGGGCAATGGGATAAATTGAAGATGCTAATCATAAAATTACCTTTATGGTGACTAAGGCAGTCCCTAATTTGGATACTTCAAGTGTTGGTCTTAGTCAAACCCTAGCCTAGGGCTATGGAATTGGGGGACCATCCACATAGTTCCAAAAAGAGTAGGGAGCTAGGCTAAGTATGTTTGTTTAAGGGTTTAGGGTGTGAGTAAAGGTGAGGGGCTTTAAGTGTGTGTGTGAAAGACTGACCAAGATCACACCACCTAGGGCTAAACCTAAGGCCAAATAGTTCTATGGGGACTCCCCCTTGAGCTCCCCCATGTTAGCTCCACCTTCTAACTGCTAGAGGTTTGAACCAACATGTGGAACTTCAAGAAAAGTAAAGAAGTGTTTGGAGTTTCTAATGGTGAGGGTTCCCTTACTAGTCCTCTAGGAATAGACAACAGAAAAATCCTATGGCTAGATCTTAGGCTTCTAAGGAAGAAAGACTAAACCTGATGTCAACACACTTTCCTTTACCTTTTTTGGATTAAATGTTAGACAAAATAGCTAGGAACAAATATTTCAACTTTTTTTATGGATATATCGGTTTTCACAAATTCTTATAGGTCTTAAGGATCAAGAAAGGACCACATTCATGAGTCCTTATGGAACTTTTGCTTTTAGAAGGATGTCTTTTGGATTATGCAATGCACTTGTAACTTTTCAAAGATGTGTGATGTCCATTTTCTATGATTTAATTGAGAAAGGAATACAAGTTCTTATGGATGAGTTTTCAGTATGTGGTACTTCATTTGAGTCATGTTTAAATTTCTTAGAAAAAGTACTAAAATGTTGCATAGAGAGAAATCTAGTTCTCAATTGGGATAAATGCCAATTTATGGTTGTAGGAGGAATTTTACTCGGACATAAAATTTTTGAAAATGATATGGAAGTAGATCTAGCAAAAACTCAAGTCATTGCTAAACTTCCTCCACCTACTACCGTGAAAGGAGTTAGGAGTTTCTTAGGACATGCTGGTTCTTACACGCGATACATCAAAGATTTTTCAAAAATTACTAAGCCTCTATGCCAACTTTTAGAAAAAAAGATGCTTATTTGATTTTAATCAAGAGTTCCTAAATGCCTTCTAGTTATTCAAAGAAAAATTAATCACAGCTCCTATTATTGTTTCACCTGATAGGGGAAACCATTCAAGTTTATGTGTGATGCGAGTGATTATGCTATTGAGGCTACTTTAAGACAAAATTATGATAACATTTTTAATGTAATAAATTATGCTAGTAAAACTCATAATGAAGCTCAAATTAATTAGACTAATATGAAAAAAGAGTTATTATCAATAGTATATGCTTTTGACAAATGTAGGTCTTATCTCATTGGAATTAAATGTAAAGTTCATACAACTCACTTTGCTATTAAATATCTGATGTTGAAGAAGGATGCAAAACCAAGGTTAATCAAATGGGTCCTTCTGATGTAAGGATTTCATTTTGAGGTAGTAGATAGGAAGGGAATTGATAATCAGATTGTTGATCATCTATCTAGGCTTGAACTTGAAAATTCAGATTACATGAAAATGAAATTAATGAATATTTTCCTAATGAGTAATTATATATTGTAACTGAAGGACGTGTTACGTGGTATGCTAACAAACTTAATTAAATAGTTTGTTACATTTCCTATGGTTTGACATACCCACAACAAAGGAAATTTAAGCATGATACAAGATCTTACTTTTGGGATGACCCATATCAATATAAACATTGTAAGGATCAAATTATTAGAAGATGTGTACCTATGGAAGAAACTCAACAAATTATTTGAAAACTTCATGATTCTAATTTTGTGGGACATATTGAGATTAATAAAACTGCACATAAAATTTCACAATCTGAATTTTATTGGCCTACAATATTTAGAGGTGTTAATAGTTATGTAAGAATATGTAATTGATTTCAACAGGTAGATAATATTTTTAGAAGAAATGAAATGCCCCTCAATGTTACTTTAGATGTTGAAATTTTTTATCTTTAGGGTTTAGAATTTATGGGACCATTTATGCCATTTTTCAAAAATATATACATTTTAGTTATTGTGGACTATGTTTCAAGGTGGATAGAAGCTGTAGCTTTACCTTGTTGTGATGCTCGAAGTGTTACAAAATGTTCAAAGAGAAATAGTTTTAGTAGATTTGGGATGCTGAGAGTAATAATTACAGATGGTGAAAGTAATTTCATAGTAGGAAAAATATGGTATTAGACATAGAATTGCCACTGCTTATTGTCCTCAGACCAGAAGTTTAGGAGAATTGTTCAACGAGAAATTAACAGAATAGTAGGGAAAACTATAAATCCTAAAAGGGTGGACTGTTCTGATAGACTAGATGGAGCATTATAAGATTATAAGATGACATATAAAGATCCTATAGGAATGACCCTATATAAACTCATTTTAGGAAAGGCTTGTCACTTACCAGTAGAATTGGAGCTTAAAGCTTATTAGGCTATAAGAGAATTCAAGTATAACTTAAAGGATGTTGTTGGCCTCACTTTTTGTTGAGGTCTATTCTTTCCTCCTTAGAAGCCTAAAATTTAGCCATAAGACATTCCTGTTGACTATTCCTAGAGGACTGGCGATGGAACGCTACCCCACTAAAAATTATATTTACCTCTTTGCTACACTTGGAGTTCCACATGTCTCGTTCTAACCTCTAGCACTTAGTATGATGGAGCCAAGCATGGGTGAGCTCAAGAGGAGTCCCTATAGAATTGTCTGGTTTTTAGGTTAGCTCTGGTTGGCGTGGTCTTGGTTAGTCTTTCCCACACACATATGAACCCCTCACTCACAACCTAAAACCCTTAGCCAAACATGCTTAGCCTGATCCCTTACTATTTTGGAAACTCATGTGGATGGTCCCCCAAACTCTTAGCCCTAAGCTAGGGTTTGCTTAAGACCAACATATGGAGGATCCAAAATGGGATCTCCCTTGGTCTCATTTCACCATCAGGGTAATTTTGTGATTAACATTCTCATTGAACCTCAATTCTACCCAAATACTCAATTTTGGCCTTTTGCCCCCAAACTTTTCTAAAATTACCAAATTGCATCTATACCAAATATTTTTAAAATTTACCTAAATACTTAAATTTTATCTAACAATCATCCTAAACCAATTTAAATCACCCAAATTGCCCAAAACATCCTAAAATTTTCAAAATTCCCAAAAAACTCCTAGCTTCATCAAAATTACCAAAATGCCCCTCATTGCCAAAAATTTCCAAAACCTCTCAAATCTTTTCAAAAATCCTCAAAACCAATCCTAACCAACCATTGGGCCTAATTTGACAAAATTGACCAGTTTTGACCAAAGTTACAATCTTACCCCTAAAGGCCTAAGACCTCCAAATCAACCCCAATTTCCACCAAATTGATTTCAAACTTCCCCAATTTTAGATTGAAGTCGAATTTAATCATGTATAAGACCAATTAAAACCAAATTTTGGATCAATTGAATCCAATTTCAAAATTAAAATCCAAGCCCAATCCAAATTCCCAAATTTATCCTAAGCCAAAATCCCATCAAATTGAACTCTCCAACCTATCCAATTTTCTCAATTTTAGATTCTAAACTATTCATGACACTCCCTTAGAACAAATTCAACCTTCAGTTGGCCTTGAACAAGGACCAAACCTAGGCCAAATCCAATTCAAGCTAAAACCCCCAATTTTTTCCTAAAGTCAAAATTCTTCCAAATCGAACTTCATAGCCCCTCCATCTTCAACCCAATTTATTTCAAATTACCTTGTGATAATATCCTACACCAAATTGACCATTAAATTAACTTAGATCCAAGCTTTAGCCAAGCCAAAACCCATGTCAAGGCCAAATTACAAAATTTGGACCCAAACCCTATACTCAGTAGAGGGCCACTTGGTCTAACCCAACTTGGGCCACCACAACTACCATTTGGACTCTAAGGACTAGCCTAGATCCTCCTATAAAAACATAGAGGTGGCATGGACCAAACGACCCATGATTTAGGGGATCTCTTCTCATTTTTGGCCAAGTGACATAAGCTTACTCTCATTTGATTAGACCTCTATCTTGATCACCATTAAACCTCCCTCTCAGTTCCCTAGGTCATCTGGCCACCTCCCCTCGCCTATTCGGCTAGCCTAGTGGCCAAAAAACTCAAAACCAAGAAATATCCCCATAGAGCAAGTTTGAACTTCACCCATCCAACGGAGCTAAACCTCATTGGCCAATTACGTCGTTCATCCCTCTACATAAGCGTCCTCTCTGCATCCCTAGCTTTCCTTGGTAGCACCTTTACTTATTCTATAAAAATAACCCCTCTCATGGACAAGTGGAGCGTTCATCCATTTCCTTGGGGAGACTCTATGAAAATCTTCTCAAAGCCTCTCCAAACCATCTTGAGTTTAACCTTACTGTCCTCAACCATCCACATTCACTGTTGCTCTGGAATTTTGAGACCAAAATCTAGGACTTTTTTTATTACATTAAAATCATCAAAACTTTAAATTAAACCATCCAAAAGCTTCCTCAGATCAAATGAGGAAGTGCCCAATCAAAACCCCTCTATGTTGTGCACACCGACCCATCTCTAAACTAAGGTCACATCACCCTTTGATGGATGTCCTACTTAGACCTTATACAAGAGTAAGGTGACCCTTTGAAGAGGTTTTTTGGACCACAAGGAAGCTTTTCACAAGCAACCAATGAAGGCCTCAACTCTTGCTTAAAAGTATATTTTAAAATCTTTAAAAATACCCTCAATTTCATTAATTGTGAAGTGAACTTGTATTTCATACGCTTGTAACTGTATAGATATGTTTGCCTTGAGTAAATGAAGCTTTAGGAACAAACTCCATATGATTCAGTTGAGTATCGAATGAGATCCTAAGGTTTTAGTATGGACGGTTCTCGGTTTAGAACAAATGGAGACGATGAACGAATGATGTCCATTCACTCATGTATTGATTCAAAGGAGGAAAAGGAGTCGGACGGGAGATTTGTTTGTGAACAGTGAGACTCATGGTGCACTGAGGTGCAAAGCACAACAAATGAAAATGCGCCTTGTGTGCTTTCAGATTCGCCGTAGGATTATGTGGCCGTCGCATGAATAAGTAGATAAGTGTGCATTTTCTTATTTAATAAAATACTGAAACTTCAAAAATTCATAAATTAGTATAGAAAAATAAAAAAAATAAAAAATACCTTGTTACTCAGTGAGCAGAGGAGAATATTATGGACTAATTATGTATTTAATTTTTAATTTATTAAAAACTCCAGACGTTATTTTAATAATAATTAATTAAATGTTAATCACCTTTCTGTCAAATTTGGAGGGTTCATTTATTATGTGGTTAAGATGTTCTTTGATTTTTCCAAAGTTATAGAGCACCTATAACCCTAAAAGCCTTAATTTTCAAGTCTAATTGCCTATTTTTATATAAAATAATTATATAACTGAAAATATAAATTAAAAAAAATATGAAACCTGTTTCGGCAGGTTCCCTGTAGTCAGAATACTCTAGGTAAATTTTAAACAAAGTTGTAATAATTGTATGCATTATCATAGCTAATTAAGTCATTTCAAATCATAAAAATTTAAATAAATGTAATGTAACCCAAAAAATTATAAAAATTATTCCACACTATAAATAATGAGCATTTTAACTCATTGTAAAAATTTGAAACTTATTTGAATTGATTTAACTATTAAAGTTTATTTTTCAAGTAAAATTGGATTTTTGCATTAAAATAATTATAATAAATAAAGTATAATTAGGAAAATTATGAAAAGTAGTTTTAAATGTTTCTTGTGATTAGGGGCATCTATGAAAAATAAAAATTTTCTTAAAATAAATAGTTCATTTTTAAGCTACTTTTTAAATTAAAAAAATTTAAAATAATTAACAAATTGTACAGATAAAAAATGCACCAAAATGTTCCGAATTATTCCCTTATAACTTGGGACCCTTTAAAATATTTTTCCTAATTTTTCTAATTTAGTTATGTATTTTTAAATTCTAAAAATGTATTTTTCTTAAAATTTTCAATAAAATAAATATAATAAATAAAATAAAAATTATAAAAATGGAAAGTTTGTTCCTCCAAGTTCTTTAGATTTAGAGAGATTTAATAAAAATATGAAAAGTAATTTTTGAGATTAAATTTAATTTTCTATATCATTAATCACTAAAATCAATAAATAATTATAATAATTAAAATAAAATTTAAAATCATGAAATTTAATCTAAGTGATCCTTTAACATAGGTGAACCTCCAATAATTTTCCCATAAACAAAAACTTTACTTTGATTAATTAAATAAATTAAAATTAAAAATTCCTATTTTTGAGCTAAAATAATTGTTAAAAATTAAATAAAAATAAAAAATCATAATTTCTCCTCTCATATTTTAATTGACCCATGAATGGGGTACCATAAAATTTTAAAAAGTCATTTGAATTATATTCAATGAGTTATGAAGTGGAGAGCTCTAGGGGCAAAATGATAATTTTGGATTTTGATGCCTTAATTAACTCTTAGGATTAACCAAAGGGTAAATGGGTAATTTTGATCATGTTAGACTCTTACGGATGTCTGAAACATAATGGTTTAATAGGTAGAAACCAACTTGTCACCTTTTTCATAATAAGGGAAAATTTGCAATTTTATAAATTATTGAGGTTTGGAAACTAGCGTAATTGGAAGATACCACTGGCATTTAAACACTACAAACCAAACTTTAATAGTGGGTTCAACATCTTTAATTACTTGATCATGCTCTCATGGGCATCCAATTACCTAACTCTTAAATAAAAAAGTAAGTGAATTTCTACGTATTTCGCTCTGAGGATAATTAAGATATTATGGTTCATTGAGCACAAGGGGTATTAATTCATTGAAACTGAATTTAACTTTAGATGATTAATTGAACAATACAAATAGTTCAAATGAACTCAAAGTGGTTGAAAGTGTTCTAAAAGTTGTTAGGGATTGTTTCCCAACACTTTTATGACATGTTAGATATTTTGAAGGACAATTGGGCTTATTATACTTTGTTTTAGAAAATCATCCATAAAAACTTTAAGGACCCACCAATTTATGCCTCGAGACCCAATATTTCACCTAAATCAGTAGAAATGCCCAACACTACTTATCCTACATTAATTTATCCATTGCTCAAGGATTTGAGTCTTCTATAAGATATTTAAATCCATGTGAGCAACTGTGGATATTTGCTTTTGCAACATATGCATCATGTGGCTTGTGTAAGTCTGGATCTAGGTGGCTAGAGCAATGATTATAATGCTAATATGTGCTAAAATGAGGGATACAAAGTTGGATTTTAGAATAGTATCTCCTACTTCAAGGACCTTCAATGAATGGAGATGATAAAGACTGATGATATTATTTGATGACTCTTGAGAAGATGATTGCCCTCTATACTCTTAGTTTACCCGTAATCCTAGCTCAATCAAAGTAATTAACCCGTGGATTGCATCATTCCACAAAATGTTTTAAATAAAAGTCTCTTTTACATGATAAAGTAAATTTTATATGCACAAAAAATAAATTTAAAAAACGAAAACTTATAAAGTACCACGGTTAATCACTTGGATCAAGGTTAGGACTGCCCTTCATAGATTGTCGGGTTGATATCTCTTACTTAAGGTCGGGAAGCACACACTCTAGCTCTGAGCCCCACCTTTACCATTGTCTTATACCTAGTCCCGATTTTCCATATGTGACTATAGGTTTTCTCTTACTTGTATTTTGCTACGACTCATTTTCCAACTTGTGCTCCTACGAGATGCTTCCATTTAATTTCCTGCATTTTATTAAATTTTCCGGTAAATATTTTTTGCTTTATGATGCAAACCATGTAGTGGTAGCAAAGGCCCAAGTACGCATTTATTTTATGCAATGCAATTTTAATTATTTACTTTACAAAATTTTCTTACTTGCATCTACTTTTTTTACCTGCAAAATTATACCAAAACTGAAAAATCACAAAAAAATATTTTCAAAATTAAACAAGACCTTTTAAAACAAAAAAAAAAACAAAAGACATAATATGACCTTTTGAAGCGAAGTCCCTCTGATGAGGTACCCCACGGTTGCTAACGAGATCTACCTAGATTAAATGAGATTAACAACTCGTTCAGACTAAGTAAAACCAAATAAAAATAGTGGTATGAAAATGAGAGAACAATGGGATCTTAATCTGTGTCACTCTTATCAACTTTAACCCCCCCTCCCCCATAATGCTTGAACAACAACAAAACTAAAACATTGAAACACGCTCAGTAAAACCTTTTGAACCTTAAACCTGGAGCTATAATCCTGATTTTATATGATAGTACGATGTATGCGGTTATAATCTTAATTTTCCTTATTTATATTTCTTACTTTATAACGACACCCAAAAACTTGATCACAAGCAACAACTAGGAAAAAAATTGCCTTTGAAGCAAATAAGAATACAATTATTATATTTAAATATGAGATACTACGTAAGTATATGTACCATTATCAAGTAATATAGGCCTTTTTGATTAAGCCCCAAATATTGAACCACAGGGAAAAAATACAATATGCAACTAAAATCAGGAGAAATTAGAGAACAAATTTTTCTTTGCAAAATATTCTTACTCAAACTATAGATGCTATAATAGGAATGAAAGTTTGATTTTTTTTGTAGTTTTTGATAATTGAAAGTAAAGTAAATAACTAACTAAACTTAACTAAATATTTGTAAGATGAAGGAAATATAGATAAAATTTCTTTTTCCTTATCATGAATCAGTAACAAGTTTAGGAATTTGTTATGAAATTATTCAAAATATGTTATGCCAAATAAAAATAATAATATTCTTTACACTTAGTAGAGATGCTATAAAGAACATTGACTAGTTTAAAGTTTGAATAGCCATGAAGATGGGTTAGGTAAGGACGATACTAGCTCTCACTCTAGATTTCCTCTTTCTCCCTCCACTTAGGTGCTAACATCTTGTATCAAAACCTAGAACTATAAACCAACATGGTGTCTTTAGCCTTTCACTCTAAATTTTTCTAATTTTATGCCCTTCAAAATTTATTTCCCTATTTATTTGCACTCAATCATATGAATCCCATTCTCATCCATAAAATCTCATGTGATTCTTACCATTAGTTGGTTGAAACAAAACCATCTCGGATCTTACATATTCTCACAAAAAATATTAACTTCTTAATTAGCCAAATCAAAAAGTAAATGAAGTACAAAGTTTAAAATCATCACAACTTATTCCAACATTAAAGAATATTACTTCACACAACTTCTATCCAATACTTAATCACTTATCATTTTAAGGTAAAAGATAAAGAAAAATACTCATAATTCATGGAGAAAATACAACCACACTTTGAAAATAGAAATCATGCAAATAAATGAGAAGTCTAAATTAAAACCAAATATAGTCACAAAGATAAAAATTTATCTCAAATCCTATCCACCAAACTCTTGAAGTTCTTTTGAATCTCTTCTCTTACTTTCTCTTACAATACTCTCTTCTCACACACTAAAACTCCTCTCTTCTTCTTCCCTCTAAAAGTATCCTAATTAATCTAAGAGAGAGAGGCATCAACAGTGTCTAGAGTGGGGAGGCGGCTCCTAATTGAGTCTCTTGAGGGAACTGGTAAAGAGGTTGGAGAGAGCCTTCTTCAATTTAATTCAAGTCTTCTATTATAATTTTTCAAAAGGTGCTTTCATGACTCTTCAAAATGTGTGAATCTTCCAAGAGTTGCCTCCTTTCAAAAGCCAATTGAAAGTATTTTTGCGTACATTAATTGTTTCCCACATTTTCACCAAGGGTTGCTTCAAACACTTCTTCAAAAATTCATCCAAATTCATTGAATCATTAAGTAACTACTTCCGGTACTTAAGAGAGAGGTACATGGCACTTAGGTGAGGCCTTCTCTATTTACTAGCACTTAAGAGCCAGTTCTGGGAGCTTAGGCACTCAGTTCTTTTGCACACCTTCTTCATTTTTGCTCCAAATTTGATCCTTTTTTACCCCTTTCACCAATTTTCATCCCTGTGATTGTACCTGAAGGAAAAACACACACATACCTTCCATTAAAGCGTAATATACTTAAGGTGTACTAAGATTGCCTAAACTTAAACTGTTACTTGTACTTAAGTGACACTACAATCTTTCAAAACCAAAATAAGTAGATTATGTAAATGAGTTTTGTTAGGATATTCTAAAATTTTGATTTAGAGATATAGTAGTCCAATTTATAAAAAACATTAGTATATGAGACCAACTTAGAGTTTAGAAAATTTTTAATGTAAAGAAATATGAAAATATGAGTTCATATCTAGTTCAGAAATAATTGTAGATTCTTCAAATATAAAGTTTAGGCATTCTATCTTCTCCACTTACAAATTTTTATTAAGAATAATTACACTTACTAAATTATATCTTTAAGCTTAAGAATTTCTCAAGTCTTATACTTTAAATAGATCAGATGTGGAACCAATTTTTAATCTTCTCCTCCCTTTTTCAGCTTTATTTTTCTTTTTCTTTTTCTATTTTTTGAGGCGAGGATTACTATATCTAAATAGGTCTTTAATGATTTTGAATTCCACAAGTTCTGATATATATCCTTTACTTAAAATAATAATAATAGTTTTGAAAATTATTTTTAATAAAAGAAATTTAAGTATTGAAAATAAAAGTCTAACTCTTCTAAAATTTTCAAAAATATAATTTCTCATACTAAAGATAGTTACACAATATTTATCATTTCTACACTAAAAAATTTTAACTTTAAGTTTCTCTTCATTACTGTAGGTTTCAACTAAATTCTCTTACTCATTTCTATATTTAAAATTTTACTTTCCTAATATAACTTCATATACATAATCATTTTTTTTCAAATCAAAATAATTTTTTTTGGTAGTACATTTGAGAACAAATAAACTTCAAGTTTTAGAAAATTTTTCACCCCCTCTAAACTTAAATTTTTAAGAAGATAAAATATTTTAGCATCATATTTATATATAAGCAAGAATGAAAACTAATAAATAACGTGCTTAAAAAAGTTTTTATATCCTAAATATAAAAGTACAAAAATTAAAAACATAAGTAAAAATTAATTGATCAAATTTTAATCTAACTTAACTTATTGAGATTCATTAGACTTTTATGTAGTGGAGGATAAAATAAAATCAAACAAACACACTAACAGAAATTCACAATTTCAATATAAAAAAAATACCTAGTAGTAAATTGAAAATCTTAAACATGAAGTTCTTAAGTGAAAGTTAGTAATATTATAAACCTTCCTAAAATTTAGGATTAAGTTCAATACAGACTATGAAAATACACTAGACAACACAATTATCACAATGAATACAACAAAATAAAATATAACTACTCACAGTAACATAAATTCATCTCAGCGGTGTCTAAGAGAATAAAACACAAACAATAGTAGCAGTCTCAACAAGTACAACCCTAAACAAGTTAATAGTACAATATATTTGTACCACACAAAGTTTAAAATAATAAAAAAAAAAACTAAACTACTCAATTTAATCATCCTCCTCCTCCTCATCATAACAATCATTACTATTCCAACAGGAAGTAGGCGCATATGATGAATATTGTTTATATGAAGGAAAAACTACACTTTGGTCACCCCTCATAAGGTTTTCCAAAGATGAGTGAAATTCCTCCTCATACTCATTATGTCTTCTCATATAACCATCTATATGATCTACAAAATTCTCTAAATTTAATAATTTGTCCAAAATATAATTGATGTTATCTAACATCCTTTGCAATAACTATGATTGTGAATTAGAACTAAAAGATTGACCTTTTGATGTGGATGCACATGAGGTAGAAGCATGGAAGTAGAGGCAACTAAACTTCTAGAAAATCCTCATCTCCAGTCAAATAACGAATGTTGTGAATAAGACTTCACAATAACACTTGGATGGGATTTAGAGGCTGCAGTATCTCCTTCAAAAATTGAATCTAACACCAAATTGCTCACAAAAGGAAAAGATTAAGGATGCAAATCCCAAATCTACAGTAGTGGCAGCAGTAGCAGAACATATGATAGTCTAATAAATCAAAGATCCATGTCAATCAGCTTGAACTTTTGAATGCAATAGTTCAAGGTAACTCTATCTCTAGTAACTTCGCTGAACTGGTTGGTTCGTAGTAGACTAACAAAATAAAATAGTGCCATGCTTTCAATGTGGATACTAACTTAGATGCTGGAAAGTTGACTCTTCTTTCATTTGTGATCTTCCATAGTCTTCTTCCATCAATCAATAATGATATGATCTCATCTAACTCCTCCTCTATCGGACTATATCTTGAAAAAAACACCACATACTAAGGGCTAATAGGTAAAATAACTTTATTATTTTAGGGGAGAAAGACACTAATTTTCCTTGAACCATGACCCAATTTTCTTCTGTTTCAGAGGGATTAGCATAAAACTCCCAAATAACAGAAATTATGGCCACGACAAAAAAAATAACAAAATCTTTCCCACTATCGATGAACAATCAAATCTTCCACTACTCCACCCAGACTTTTAAAACATCTCAAAAAAATTAGTTTTCCTGACTTCTTGGTGTTGCTATACTTGTCCTGAGTTTTTATGCTAACAAAATTGCTTGAATCAAAACAGGACTTCCCTTTACTTCTCTTCATTCTTGGGGCCAATTCTAAGATTTACATAAAATTCACAATAAATCTTAAATTTAAGACTAAATCACTAAACTCAACTTCTAAAAGCTTAAACTTTTATTTATATGTAATTTTCATAGGTTTTTCATAAATTTTCACCATGAAAAGTGATTTTTGGTAAAATCCACAATGCATAAAAAATATGTGGTGAAAATAAAAAAAATTTCTACATAGAAGAGAAGCTCTTACCTTAAGAAGATTAAATCTAACAAATTTGGCTTGAATCCACCAAGAAAGCTCCACTATAGAAGAAGCCCTAACTCCTTAATTGCGAACTCAAATGAAGAAGACGACGACAGGGGAATAAAAATGGCGTTTTCAGGTTTATATTTCACCTTTAACATTTGTGAACCAGTTTAAGTGAATTGGTGCTTAAAGGTGACTATTTTGGCGCTTAGGCGCCTACCTCTCGGGTTGTCTAGTGCTTAAGCGCAGGGTCTTGGCGCTTAGGCGCTAGTGCACAAATTTTGATATGTTTTATTGTAAGTGAAATGCACATCTAGCCTAAGTCAACCACCCCTAATAGGTTTTATAAATTTTTAATAACTATTTTCTTCCACTTCAACTCTCCTCTTTCTCAAATTCACTAATATTAACTAATTTGGTTCAACACAAAATAACACAAAATTTTACACACAAACAAAATTTAATATTAATTCACAAACAAACACAAACATTTTTGAAACATAATTTCTCATCCTAAAGAGTCGTGGATGAGATAATTCCTAAACATAAACAATAAACAAACTTAACACTAAAAAACTCATAAAACAAATTTAACTCTAACATCACAACACCTAACACAAACAAACACTAAAATTACAACTTGATTCCACTCTCCTTCTGGTGGAATGAATCCTAGCCTTTCATTAGTTTCTCCTGGGGCATTTAGAATATAGATATGATATAACAGATGGTGGTGAAGAACTTTGGTTGAGACTTCCTTAATCCATTTACTTTTCAATTACATAGCCTTGTCCACTTCTTCTATAAAACTTGTGTGGCTAAATTGCATCTTAAGTTCTCATCTAGTATGCTCCAAATGTGTGTTAACTTCATTGAATTTTGCTTCAACTGAAGCAACATCTGCCTCAATATTTGTGATTTTATCCTCTATTTGTTCTATACTAACGGATAGGAAACCGTTGTATAACTTTTGCGCCCTTTGACTGATGAACTTGTTCTTCATGGCTTCCTCCTTTTTCTTCATATCAATCTCCCAAGAAGGCATTTTTTCAGGATCTCACACTCTTCACTTAGATTTTAGGGTTAAAATTGAAGTGGGGGTGAGATTTCTCTTTATTCCCTTCTATTTATAGGCTTTAGACCAAGCCTAAAACTACTATACAGATTCTTAAACCACTAACCCATGTTAAGGCCCGCTAAACCACATTTAAATCTTTAACTTTCGTGCTTAAGCACCAAATGGTGGCTGACAACGACTTTATATATGCTTAAAAATACAAGAATTTGATATTGCTGCTAGAAGAATTAAATTCCCAACAACGATCCCAAAAACTTGATAACAATTATAGATTTGATAAAGATGTGTATAAAATATTCAATAATTGCAAATTCACACTCATTAATGCAAGTATACGTATCGCTCAAGTAATATAGGGCTCTAATGGAGTCCTGGATATCAATCCCACAGGGAGTAATAATAGAGGCTACGAACTAAGATTTAAAAAATCAATACTTAATCACAATAATATAGTTCAAATTACATATTTGTCACTAATAGGCAATTGAAATAAAAATGTAATTTTAATAAAATCTTAATTAACTAATTCTATTAGTAAAGTTTCTAATGTGAAGTTCAAAATAAAAGAAAGCATCCTTCTCCTTGTCAAGAAATTTAAGTGAATGGATAAATTGAATTAGTTCAAATTGTATTGTATCAAGTAGGAGCATACCTATTCTTTACCCTTTGAACTAGGAATAAAGAACATTGACTAATCCTATGCTTGGTTACTGAATCTGCGACTAGGCTAGGAGGATGCCGGCTCTCAGTTCAGAGCTCCCACGTTCCCTTCGCCTGAGGGCTAACATCTACACTTCAACACCCAAATGATAGGACCGAATTAAGTATTTTAGTCTGTCACACTATTTCCCTATTTATTTGCACCAAACTTTCAAGGACTTTGACCTCCCTAAATCTTGGATGTAATCTTCACCTTAGTTGTAAAACTTATATTTTAACAAATCAATTGGCCAGATTGAATGTAAATTAAGATTGAAGTGAAAAGATCATCACAACTTCTTTAACATTCTCATGGCATAACCAATTCAAATCACTATTTCAAAATATCTCAAGACAAGGAGAAAGATAGAGAAAACTACTCAGAATTCATGGAGAAGATACGATAAAACTTGGAATTTATATATATAAGAAAATTCATACAAACTTCAACAAGTAAATACAACTTATCTCTAATTCCTCCCCAAGAAAACTTCTCAAAGTTCCTCTGAATCTCTTCCTTTCTTTACAGCACACAGAATTATCCTTTGAAGTGGCAAGGAGGAAGAAATCTCTCACTTTCCTTCCACTCTTACAATCTCTCGAAGAATTCCTCACAATACTAACCACTCTCTACACTCTAATGGGAACCACAAATAACAAAGATTGAGCAGACACCCACTTTTTTGGCCTCCAAATGTTTCTTTTAAAGTTGTAGAAGAGTTTTCAAGTGTTGCCCAAGCGTCCCTTCAAAAATCATCCACATTCAATGCATCTGTTGAGAGAACCGACGTGCTTGCCGTCGGCGGCCTTCTAGAATATTTAATTCTCGACTCTTAAGAAAAACTTACCGTCGGCGCCCAAGATAAAATCTTTAGTAAATTAATAAGTTTTAATTTAGAAATACTATAAGTTTGATTTATGCAAATACCATAGTGAAATTTTTAGGCAAATTTCAGGTAATTAAATTAACTCTGTAGGTACAAGACTATCTAGTTATCAAGTTTAAGTGTTCTAGTTTTCTATTCATTTCAATAATGACTATATGTCGTAATATCAAGTCACTTAAAATATTCAAATGATAGGAACTTCATGAGAACATTACTAGTAAAATAATACTAAGTCACTTAGAATATTCAAATGATAGGAACTTCATGAGAACACTACTAGTAAAAGATCTAACCCATAAATATAAGTTCAAGAATGTATTTAGATTTTTCCTTTAGGAAGGTCCAAGTGAAGACAATTTTTTATTAGGTATCTCCTTAAGCTTCTCCTCACTTATATATACTTTTTCATTGGGATTGCTTTCAATCCTATATATTTTTCTTTTCTTTCCAGGGATTTTCGTCAATCCTTTCCTTTTTTTTTTCAAGTGAATATTACTATATCCGGATAGCCTTTAATAATTTTGAACTTCACTTTTCTTTCCCTAAATTTGAAACTCAAAGCATTCCTTTAGCTCATAAGTATTACATAGCTTTTACATCATTGAGCCTCAATCTTTTCTTCTTAAATGAATTTCTAAGATTCTTAATATTTCAAAATATAGTTTTCTTTACTTTAAATAGTTATATAATCTTACTCTCTTATACTAAATATCTTAGTCTATAAAATTAATTTTTCTTACAAAAATATTCCCTTAAATATACCATAATATTTAAATATCTACAAAATATAGCTATCTGAATTAAATTCACTATAAAAAAAACAAATTAATAATTTTTGAAAATATTTAAATTCAGAACATATAATAGTTAATCTTTTTCTTCCCTCCCCCAAACTTAAATTTTTCAATATGGAATGATACAAGTGGAAAGAAAAATTTTAAATATAAATCATACCTCAGTACTTTAGGCATTTTCATCTTTCTAAAATTTTTGTAGTTCCTTCTAAAAATTTTTACTTTAACTGGTCTGTAATATTAGTAGTTTTCTATACATATAAAGCATTAGAGAATTTGTTGGGTAATGAAATTTTGAAATAAGTACAAAACTAAACATTATACAAACACAATATTTTCACTAACACATCCACAATACTAAACAAAAATAATTACAATTAAAATGCAAAATAAAAATCACATCACATTACAATTTAACAAACAACACATCTCAATACTAAATAAAAACAATTACAAATAGATTAAAATGCAAATATAAAAATCACATCACATTACAATTTTACAAAATACTAATCAAAGTCTATTATAACTACACATGCAAATTCCAAACTACAACATTAAACATTTATAACAATAATTAAAAATTATCTAACTGCAAACATAAAATAAAATATAGAAAAAATGAAAGTACAAATAAACATACATATACCTCTATCACAAAATCACAAAACAAAAGTACATCAATAACTATCATATATCAAAATCCCATACAATATCCTCGTCTCCCTGATTAGCAGGTGGATTGGGTTGATACTGAGTACAACGGGGGCATTCAGGAAAAGTAACATCAAGCTCACCTCTGTAGTGTCGGGCCTGAGCTTCTTAGTAAGCTATCTCCAAGTTAGAATGCCTCTGTAAGTACTCACTATCATAATCATGTATACGTTCTAAGTCCCCAATTCTTTTATTTATTTTCTCTATACTCTTCCGCTGCAAGGTTAACTCATTCATTAAATAATGAAGGGTAGGGGAACTAGAGGAAGGAAGGTCATAACTAGTATAGGGGATATCTCTACTAGTAGAAGGTTCTTTACTCTAACTCCCAGATCTCCATCCTTCATGGGATTCATATGTCATTAAATTAGCTTTACTAATGGGTTTCGTAGGGTAAACTCATTCTTCATCATCTCCAGCTTCAACTCCAGAAAGTTGGCAAAGTGTATAAATGAGGCCACGATGACCCAACCCTCCACTAGATTCACTCCTTGCCGTGGTCAACTCTATTGAATTAAATAGCCTAAGTCTCAGGAAAAAATCCGCCGTCAGCGGTGTCGATGGCGCCGTCAGTGAGATTTTCAAAATTGGTTCAATTTCCAAATTTTTGCAATTTTGATCAATTTCAAGCCTTGTGGACATCTGTTCAATCATTCTAGACATAAGTTTTAAGTGATTAAATGATGTAATAACACAAATAAACATTCACAACATAAAACATCATAATTATATATAAAATTCAAGGGTTACGATACTTGTTACACAACAAACATAAGTTTGGTATTTTCTCAACCTTAATACATCAATTCATCATCACAATCCAATCCACAACACTCTAAACACTTAAGATAAACATTCTTTGTTGAATCTCAACTATACTTAGATCTAAAAGCAAAATTCAAAAGTAAAGCAAAAACATAAGTTCAAATCAAATCTCACACATAGACATATATGTAGTAAAGTAAATCTACTACTCCTTCAATTCAGTGCTTGTTTCTCCTCTGATATCTCCCATCGATTGAACATGAACGAAGAGGTTATAAGAGGTCGGTATGGGAATTCTTCAGTAGAGTCCTCTTCTATCAATCCCATCTTTCTCATCAATCATATCAAACTTCCTTTGATAAGTCCAGAGTGATCAAAATTCTCTTTCATCCTCCAGTCTAGATGATAAAAAATTTCTGAGATATTGTTAATTGTATTCATAATATTTTGTACCTCTTTCTCCAGTTTCTTGATTCTACGTAGGATCACTAGTGTCTTGTCCGGAACTAGAGGCTGAATAGGAAGTGAATTCTGAGATGATTGATCCACAATAATAGTCATATCATTCTCATCTTCATTAGCTGGGAACTTTTGGGTTGGGTCTAAAGGCTTCGAAAGTAGAAGTACCTTTTCCCAATTCTCATAAGATACTTGGAACTGACTGCAGAGTAAGAAGATTTGGTGGAAGGGTGTCTGAGTCATAAGTTGATCCATGAACAATCAGACCCAAAACGGACTTCACAATTATCGATCCAATATCAATCAACAGTCCCATTTGAATACAATAATTCAGAATAACACTTTTTTAGTAACTTTACGGATCCTCGTTGTTAGTAATAGTTTTGTAAAAATGAAGAAGTGCCAGTATTTAAAAATGGGGTTTAGAAGTGTAGCAGAGAAATTAACATACCCATTTTCTCTCATTTCCCAGTCTTCAGTCTCGTCCATCAAAAATTGGTAGATCTCATTCATCAAATTTCTTGTCGAAACGAAGTTGGAATAATGGTAGACAAGAACATTCTCGATCATATATAACTCATTAATCCGTGCAGGAGTAAAAGTTAGCCATCTACCTCGCACATAGATGACTCCCTGGTTGATTCCATGCAAATTAGCACAAAACTCCTTCACCACAGGAATGACTACGACAGTCAGTAGTGTAGCACAACACTTCCCATCATCGTCGCACAATCATCTCTTCAATTACTGTCGAAGGATTGTTCAATCCTTGATTTACGAATCCTCTTTCTTTGATTAATATCCTCTTTGTCAGCACTTTTTTGAAGATTCGTTACGTCTTAAAACTAACAAACTTTCTCCAGTTGAACACTTGAAATCTAGGGTTTTCAGTGGAATTGGAAGCCATAGGGATAAATTTAGTGGAGTTTCAATTAGTTTATAGGGAGTAAATCTCACCTAAAACCGCCAAAAATTGACATTTCAAACTCTGGAAACCGTCATCTCACCATTCTCGTCGTCCGCGGTGTCGATGGCGCCAACGGCAAGCCTTGAGAATTAATTGTCTGGACTTTCAGGAAAAGCCTATCGTCAGCGTCGAGCCCGCCGTCGACGCAAAGGCAAAAATTTCACAGTTTCACTTTGGTTCGAATGCGTTCCAATTTTCTCTATATATCCAATTTTTATGATGGTTCAAGGGTAAATAGGAGTAGTAGAGTTCAATACTACCACAAACTAACAAAAATTAAAAAAAAACACTATAATCACAATAAAAATAAAGATAACTATGGGTTGCCTTCCATAAAGCGCTTGGTTAACGTCTTCAGCCCGACCTATTCAGATATTATTCAGGTTGACTGACCATTAAAACCTCTTTAAAATTTGGTCTTTTACCCTAAAAATACAGTTTTAATCTTTATTCATTTACTTTAAATCTATTCCCAGTCTTTTGATCTTCAATTTCAACAGCTCCATAAGTATAATATCACAGTAAAGGGTCCTAACCAACGAGACTTCAATTTCCCAGGGAATAACTTCAGCCTTGTATTGTAAAGTAAAACTTCTTGTCCGGGTTCAAAGTTCTGCTAGTTAATCTTCCAATCATGCCATAACTTTAGTTTCTCCTTATAAATTTTGTCGTTTTCATAAGATTTATTTTTTAATTATTCCAATTCATTCATTTATAACAATCTTTTCTCACCAGCATCTTTCAAATTATAATTGAATTCTTTAATCACCCAATATGCTTTATGCTCCAATTGCATCTTTCAAATTATAATTGAATTCTTTAATCGCCCAATATGCTTTATGCTCCAATTCTTACAAGCATCTTTCAAATTATAATTGAATTCTTTAATCGCCCAATATAATTATAATTGAATTCTTTAATCGCCCAATATGCTTTATGCTCCAATTCTACTAGTAAGTGAGAATTCTTTCCAAAAATCAGCCTGTAAGGAGTCATTCTAATAGGAGTTTTATAAGCAGTCCTTTAAGCCCATAATGTTATATCCAGTCTAGTAGACTAATCTACTCTATTAGGGTTTACAGTCTTCTCCGGTATTTGTTTAATCACTCTATTAGAAACTTCAGCTAACCCACTGGTCTGAGGGTGTAGGAAGTAGAGATTCTATGAATAACATTAAACTTTTCTGCTAATCTCTGAATGTATTTATTCCTGAAATGGGATCCTCCGTCAGTGATAACACTTTCGGCATTCCATATCTAGTGAAAATATTTTTCATTAAAAATCTTGAAACACTTTTAGCATCACAACGAGGTAAAGCTTTTGCTTCAATCCACTTTGAAACATAGTCTACCGCAACTAATATGTATAAGTTCCCAGATGAAAGAATAAATGATCCCATGAAATTCAATCCCCAAACATCAAAGATTTCAACTTCTAACACAAAATTTAGAGGCATTTCATTTCTTCTAGATATATTGCCTACCCGTTGGCATCAATCACAAGTTTTTATGTATCTGTGAATATCTCTAAAAAGAGTAGGCCAATAAAATCCAGCTTGTAAAATTTTATAAGCAGTTTTATCAGTTCCAAAACGTACTCCAAATTTAGAATCATGACATTTCTAAAAAATTAGTTCAATTTCTTCATAAGGTACACATCTTCTCGTAATATGATCCTTACATTGTTTATATAAATAAGACTCATCCTAAAAATATGCTTTCGCATCATGAATGAATTTTCTTTACTATTTCAATGTCAGCATAGGTGGCAAAATATCACTTACAATATAATTAACAATATAAGCATACCATGTTATTTTCCACTCATTAAAGTTATAGAGTTGTTTATCAGGGAAACTATCCGTAATTTCATTGTCGGTGTCAGATAATTCATGATATTCTAATCTTAACAAATGATCAGCAATTTGATTATCGGTTCCTTTTCTATCAATAACCACAAAATCAAATTCTTGCATCAAAAGTATCCATCTATTTAACCTTTGTTTGACATCCTTCTTTTGCATCAGATATTTAATAGCAGAGTGATCAGTGTGCACAGCACATTTAGTCCTAATTAAATAAGATCTAAATTTATCAAAAGCATACACAATAGCTGGTAGCTGTTTTTCAGTAACAATGTAGTTAATTTGAGCATTGTTAAGAGTTTTACTAGCGTAGTATATAACTTTAAATATCTTATCATACCTTTGTCCAAGAACAACTCCAATAGCATAATCACTAGCATTGCACATCAGCTCGAATGGTTTCTCCAAGTTAGGTGAAACTATTATTGGGGTTGTGATTATGTTTTATTTTAATAACTCAAAGGCATTTAAACAGCCTTCAGTAAACTCAAATTTCTTGTCCTTTTCTAAAAGTTGGCATAGAGGTTTGGAAATTTTTAAAAAAATCTTTAATATAACACATGTAAAAACCAACATGTCCAAGAAAACTTCTAACCCCTATTACATTAGTAGGAGGTGTTAATTTAGATATAACTTGAATTTTTGCACGGTCTGCTTCCATGCCATTTTCCAAAATTTTATGCTTTAACACAATTTCTCTTACAACCATAAATTCACATTTTTCCCAATTTAGAACTAAATTAGTTCTTTAGCATAACTCCAAAACTTTTTCAAGATAATTTAAGCATGCATCAAATGATGTTCCAGGTGCATTACTTACTAAATATGGACATCATACATCTCTGGAATGTTGCAGATGCATTACATAATCCGAAAGGCATTCTTCGAAAAGAAAAAGTTCCAAAAGGACTAGAAAATGTTATCTTTTCTTGATCCTCAAGAGCAATAGGAATTTGATGGTAGCCTGTATATCCATCTAAAAAATAAAAATATTTGTGCCCAGCAAGTCTATCCACTATTTTATCTAAAAATGGTAAAGGGAAGTGATCTTTCCTAGTGGAAGTGTTTAATTTTCTATAATGAATGCAAATACGCTACCCAGTAACTTGTCTGATAGGTATTAATTCATTATTCTCTTGTGCTTCAAAAGTCACCCCTCCTTTCTTAGGAACACAATGGTTTGGACTTACCTAAACACTGTCCGAAATAGGATCTATAATTCCAGTGTCCAACCTTTTCAAAATTTCCTTCTTGACTACTTCTTTCATCATTAGGTTTAATCTCTTTTATGGATCAACTCTTTGTTTATATTGTTCATCCAGTATAATTCTGTGCATACAAATCGAAGGACTGATTCCTTTAATATCAGCTAAGGTCCAACCAAAAAATTTCTTATATCTTTTTAATGCATCTAAAAGTCTTTGCTCTTGCAAATTATTTAACTCTGAAGATATAATAACAGGTAATGTAGATGAGTTTCCAAGTGGTTAGGCAATATTTTTAACTCAAGTTCAGGTGGTTTTATAATTAATGGAGCTAGATTCTTATCAGCTTTTCCGGTAATATCCAACATCTCAAATCTTTCCTAAACATATTCTAATTCTTCATTTTCTTTTTCATTCAAAATAACTTCATCTTTGTCTTTAAAATCTTTTTTCTCTTCAAAATATTCTTTAAAATGCTCGTTCAATAAATGTTCACTAATTTCCATGCAAAAACATTCATTATCTCTTTCAACAGTAGGGTATTTCATAGATTTTGCAATGTTAAAAGTCACTTCTTGATCGTTAACTCTCATAGTTAATTCTTCCTTTTGAACATCTATCATATCTCTTCTTATAGCTAAAAAAGGTCTCCCTAAAATTATAGGTATTTCTTTATCTTCCTCCATATTTAAGACAATAAAATCCACAGGAAAGATAAATTTATCAACTTTTACTAACATGTCTTCTATAACTCCCTTAGGATAAGTAACTGAACGATCTGCTAACTGAAGAGTTACAAAAGTAGGTGAGACTTCAACTAATCCTAATCTTTTGAACATTGATAGAGGCATAAGATTAATGCTGACTCTCAACTCACATAAAGCTCTTCCATAAAATCTTTCACCGATAGCACACGGTATAGTGAAACTACCAGAGATCTTTTAATTTTTTAGGAAGATTTTTCTGAATAATTACACTACACTCTTTGCTAAGTGCAACAATCTCATTATTAGTGAACTTCCTTTTCTTGTTCAAAATATCTTTTATAAACTTTACATAATTGGGCATTTGCTCTAAAGCTTCTACAAGAAGAATATTTACCGTTAATTTCTTAAGAATTTCTATAAACTTGTAAAATTTTTTATCCTTTTTGTGGTTCTTCAATCTTTGAGGAAACGGTGGCAGAGGTTTCTCTACAGTAATTTTCATTGGTGTAAGTGGATATTCTAAATCTGGGTATTCATGATCATTTTCTTTTTTTGTATCCACTTTCTCTTTTTTAGTTTCCGTTTATTTTTGCACTCTTGTTTCCAATTCTTTTCCGCTTTGTAATTGTATCGCTTTTATCTGTTCTTTTCCTTGATGTTTAGGATTTGATTCCACAGTACTAGGAAAAGTTCTAGTTGTTCGGTTACTAAGCGTGGTAGCGATAAGCCCCAATTGGTTTTTAATATTCTTGATAGCAGTTCCTTGATTTTGTAACTGGTTTCCTTGAATTTGTAATTGATTTCCTTGATTCTGACATGTTTAATATCAGCTCTTCCATAGACAACTTCTTTTCCTTAATTTGAGTGTTACTGTTTAATTTTTAATATCAGTTTTCCATTGAGAACTTCTTTTCCTTAAAGTGAGTGTTACTATTAAATCCTTGAGAATAAGAAGGTCTATAATTAATATTTCTTTGGTTGGATGAATTTCCCAATGGGTTTAATAAATTGTTTGCCCATTGTTGATTTATAGAAGAATTGTTATTCCAATTAAAGATTCGATGATTCTTCCAACTTGGGTTATAATAGTTCAAATAAGGATTGTTGGGTCTATTTTTAAAAATATTTAAAGTCTCATAAGAAGGTTGAACATCCACAAATTACCAAGATGAATTCTCTTCCTTCAGAGTAGGTGTTGGAGAATAATTCATTCCATAATGATCTAATTTCTTTGATATTGCAGCAATCTGCGAAGCTAACATAGATATTGCATCAAAATCGTCGATACTAGCTACTCTTTTAGGATTTACCCTTTCAGAGGGCCATTGAAAATTGTTGGTAGCCCTCTCTTCTATTAATGAATAAGCCTCATCAAAAGGTTTTAACATTAAAGAACCACCAGCCACAACATCTATAATCAATCTAAGAGATCCCACTATCCATTTTAAAAAGTTTGAATTATCAACCAATCTGGTAACGAATGATTTGGACACTTCCTAAGAAGATCCTTAAATCTCTCCCAAGCTTCATATATCGACTCTCCATCAATCTGAGAAAATGATGTTATGTCATTTCTAAGTTAAGCACTTTTGGATGGAGGGAAATATTTGGATAGAAATTTCTGTGAAAGTTTTCCCCAAGTTTTAATAGATCCAGGTGCTAACAAATTTAACCACATCTTAGCCTTATCCCTAAGTGAAAAAGGAAAAAGTCCAAGTCTAATAGCATCGTTTGAAACTTTGTCATATTTAAATGTAGCACAAAGTTCTAAAAAACTAGCGAGGTGTAAATTAGGATATTCATTTGGGGTATCTCTGAATTAATTGTTTTGTACCATTTGGATAATAGTAGGTTTGAGCTCAAATGAATTAGTATCTACATCAGGATTTTTGATAGATAAGTGAATTTAATCTGTTGTAGGATTTACACAATCTCGTAGAGGTCTAGGTTGATGTTCATTTTCTATTCTTAGATTGTTCACATTATTTTCCATTATGCAGGATTTCTAGGTTCTTTTTTTAATTTTCTAATTCTCCTAACAGTGCGTTCTAATTCTGAATCATAGGGTATAAGATTTTCAGGTCCAAATTTACGCATACAATTGAAATCAGTACATAAAAAAATAGTTAACTAAATATGAAAATAAGTTGCAATTCAAGTAAAAGGTTTCTAATAGTCTTAATTTGTCTGTTACTTTTATTATGATTTTTTTAAAATCTAATTTTTACTCCTTGACAACGACACCAAAAACTTGACAGCGACTTTATAAATGCTTAAAAATACAAGAATTTGATATTGCTGCTAGGCAACGACGTCAAAAACTTGATAACGGTGATAGATTTGATAAAGATGTGTATAAAATATTCAATAATTGCAAAGTCACACTTATCAATGCAAGTATACGTATCGCTCAAATAATACATGACTCTAATGAAGTCCTGGATATCGATCCCACAGGGAGTAATATTAGAGGCTACGAACTAAAATTTAAAAAATCAATACTTAATCACAACAATATAGTTCAAATTGCATATTTGTCATTAATAGGCAATTGAAAAAAATTGTAATTTTAATAAACTCTTAATTAACTAATTTTACTAATAAAGTTTCTAATATGAAGTTCAATATATAAGAAAGCATCCTTCTTCTTATCAAGAAATTTAAGTGAATGAATAAATTGAATTAGTTTAAATCGTATTGTGCCAAATAGGAGCATACCTATTCTTTACAGTTTGGACTAGGCATAAAGAATATTGACTAATCCTGTGCTTGGTTATTGAATATGCGGCTAGGCTGGGAGGATACCGGCTCTCACTTCAGAGCTCCCACGTTCCCCTCGCCAGAGGGATAACATCTACACTTCAACGCTCAAATGATAGAATCGAATTGAGGATTTTAGTCTGTCACTCTAAAATCTCAAATTCTACGCCCGATAATTTTTATTTCCCTATTTATTTGCACCCAACTTTTAAGGACTTTGATTTGGATGTAATCTTCACTTCAGTTGTAAAACTCAACATATTTTAATAAATCAATTGGCCAGATTGAAAGTAAATTAAGATTTAAGTGAAAAGATCATCACAACTTGTTTAAAATTCTCATGGCATAACCAATTCAAAGTCACCATTTCACAAAATCTCAAGACAAGGAGAATGATAGAGAAAACTACTCAGAACCCATGGAGAAGATACTACAGAACTTGGAATTTATATATAAAAGCAAAGTCATACAAACTTCAATAAGTAAATATAACTTATCTCTAATTCCTCCCCAAGCAAACTCCTCAAATTCTGAATCTCTTCCTTTCTTTACAGCACACAGAATTCTCCTTTGAAGCGGCCAGGAGGAAGAAATCTCTCACTTTTCTTCTACTCTTACAATCTCTCAAGGAATTCCTCACAATACTAACCACTCTCTACACTGTAATGGGCACCACAAAAAATAAAGAATCAGCGAACACCCACCTTTTCAGCCTCCAAATGTTTGTTTTAAAGTTCTAGAAGAGTTTTCAAGAGTTTCCCATGTGGCCCTTCAAAAGTCATCCACATTCAATTCATCTTTTGAGAGAACCGACGTGCTCTCCGTCGGAAGCCTCGATGACACCGTCTGCGGCCTTCTAGAATATTAAATTCTGGACTCTTGGGAAAAACTCGCCGTCGGCGGTGTCGAGCTCACCGTCGGCACCCAAGATCAAATCTTCATATTTTGTTCCTTTTTGCTCCAAATTTTCTCTTTTTTGCGTCTTTTTGCTCCAATGATCATAATTGAACATACCTGCAACAAAACATCAAAGATACCATTCCTTAAAGTGCAATATCATCAAAATCACTGTAAAATAGGTATGAAAATCTCAACATATTTTTCTTTGTCAGTGGCGCTTAAGCATCGATGCTTAATTTACCACAGGTTAGCTTAACATCAAAATACTCATTCTAATATGTCTAAGTTATCTATTTAGGTCCTAGAATCATTACTAATTCATTATATATTAAAAATACTACCATATTTTTCTTAATCAAATACAAAAACATAACATTCAAAATAGAAACACACAGATAACTATGGGTTGCCTCCCACAGATCGATTAGTTTAATGTTGTCTGCCCGACATAACCAGTGTTTATTCCGGTTGACCCAACAACATAAGATCATTTAATTTAAGTTGATCCCCTAAAAAAGTATAGTTTCAGCTTGTGACCATTCACTTTGAATATTTTCTCTATTTTAGGATCTTTGATATCCATAGCTCCATAGGGATAAACTTTTATCACAATAAATGGGTCTATCCACCTGGAATTAAGTTTGCCTGAAAATAATCTTAACCTTGCATTATATAGCAAAATTTGTTTCCCTAGCTAAAACTATTTTAGTAAGAATCCTTCGATCATGCCACATCTTCATCTTCATCTTTTCCTTATCTTTTAAAGCTCATTTAATTGCAATAGACTTTTCTCACCAGCATACTTTAAATTGTAATTAAATTATTTAAAAGCCCAATATGCTTTAGGCTCAAGTTCAACTGGTAAATGACAAGCTTTCCCAAATGTTAGCCTATATGGGGACAATCCTATAAGAGTTCTATATGAAATCCTATAAGCCCACAAAGCATAATCAAGTTTGACTGACCAATCCATTTTTGTTGGATTCAAATATTTTTCTAATATTCCTTTAATGTCATGGTTGGATAATTCAGCCAAACCATTTGTCTGAGGATGATAAGAAGTAGCAATTCAATGGTTGATATGATATTTCTTTAATAATTTTTCTATTATTGCATTTCTGAAATGACTTCTCCCCAACAGTTGAGATCATTCTTGGCATCCTAAATCTACAAAATATGTTCATTCTTAAAAACTTTGCAGCACTTTGAGCATCACATGAAGGTAAAACAACAACTTCTATGCATTTGGATACGTTGTCTACTGCTATCAATATATCTAAATTCTTAAAAGTTGGTATAAATGGTCCCATGAAATCTAATCCCAAACATCAATTATCTCAACTTCCATGACATAATTGAGGGAAATTTCGTTTCACTTAGAAATAGTACCTAATTGTTGACATCAATCACAAGTTTTGATATAAGAATTAACTACTCTAAAGATTGTAGGCCAATAAAATCCAGATTGCAATATTTTTTATGATGTTTTATAAACAACAAAATGTCCCCAAAAATCAGAATTATAACATTTTTGTACAATTTCATAAGTTTCTTATAAAAGCACACATCTTCAAATAATTAGATCCTTTCCTTTTTTATATAAGACTTTGTCATCCCCAAAATGAGTCTTAGCTTTAGATATAAATTTTCTCTTTTGTTGGTATGTCATTCCATATGATATAATATCACTAAAAATAAAGTGCACAATGCCAGCGTACCATGGAACACTCTACTCATTAATACTTAAAAATTCTTCATTTGGAAAATGTTCATTAATTTATTTATCAAAACATAGTGGTTTTTCTAATTCAAGCATGCACAGATGAGCAATTTGATTCTCAACTCCTTCCTATCTACTATCTCAAAGTCAAATTCTTGCAGAGGAAGATTCCAACGTATCAGTCTTGGCTTTGAATCCCTAGGTTTTCATTAAATATTGAATATAAGAATGATCATTATGCTTAACACATTTAGTTCCAATTAAGCATGATCTAAATTTATCATAAGCATATGCTATTGCTAATAACTCTTTCTCAGCGATGACGTAATTAATTTGAGCTTCATTAAGAGTTATACTAGCATGGTAAATTACCTTGAAAATATTGTAATGTTTTTTGTCATAAAACAGCTCAATAGCAGAATCACTTGTATCACACATTAATTCAAAAGGTTTTCCTAATCTAGTGAAGCAAAAATTAGTGCAGTGACTAGTTTTTCTTTTAATATCTCAGAAGCATTTAAACACTCCTTATCAAAATTAAAAATTACATCTTTTCAAGCTAATGGCATAGAGGCTTAGAAATTTTTGAAAAGTCTTTAATATATCATTTATAAAATCCAGAATATCCTAAAAAACTCCTAATTTCTCCAACATTTGTTGGGTAAGGTAAATTAGCTTTCACTTGAATTTTCTAAGGGTCTACTTCCACACTATTTTCTAATATATGATGTCCTAAAATAATTCCTCCTACTACAAAAAATTGACATTTTTCTCAATTAAGAACTAAATTTATTTCTTCATAGCGCTTAAGACCTCTCGATAAATGTTCAAAATAAGATTCAAATGAATTTACAAAAATTGAAAAATCATCCTTAAAACTTCAATTCCTATTTCAATTAAATCACAGAAAATAGTCATCATACATATTTGAAATACAGCAGGGGCATTACATAATTCAAAGGGCTTTTTCTAAAAGAAAATTTACCATAAGGACTGGTGAATGTTATTTTCACTTGATCCTCAAGAGTAATTTTTATTTGATGATAATCAATATATCTATCCAGAAAATAAAAGTATTTATGCCTAGCTAGTCTATCCAACATTTGATTTAGAAAGGGTAGTGGAAAATTATCTTTCTTAGTGGCGAAATTTAATTTTTTATAATCAATGCATTTTCTCCACTTTGTGGTATATCTTGTTGGTATTCACTCATTATGTTCATTCATAGTCACAATCATTCCTCCTTTCTTAGGACGTAGTGAATTGTACTAACCCATGCACTATTTGAGATAGAGTAGATAATTCTAACATCTAACCACTTTCAAATTTCTTTCTTAACAACTTCTTTCATAACAGGATTCATTCTCCTGTGAGGATCAGCCCTAGGTTTGTAGTTTTCTTCCATATGAATTCTATGCATACAAATTGAAGCACTGATTCCTTTAATATCTGCAATTGTACATCTAAAGGCTTTCTTATAATTCTTCAACATTTTCATTAAACTCATTTCTTTTTCTGTATTTAAATATGAGAAAATTATAACCAGTGATCTTGAGAAATCACCTAAAAATGCATATTTTAAATGTTCTCAAAGTAACTTCAATTCAAGTTCAGGAAGTTTTTCAATCGATGGACAAAAAATTTATCTTTTTCTATCGTATCCAAAACTTCAAAACTTTCTCGAACGTAATTTGATTCTTCCTTATAAAAATCTTCAAATTGATCTAATTCCTCTTCTTGCTCGTGTTCCAACTCTTTAAATTTAAATTTCTCTTCAAAAGTTGTTTTGAAATGACATTCACTATAATATCTTATTACATTTATTTTGTCACATTCATAATTTTTACCTTTTGTAGGATGCTTCATTGATTTGGAGATATTAAAAGTATCTGTGTGATCATTGACATACATAGTTAATTCCCCTTTCTGCACATCTATCATTGCTCTTCCTATAGCTAGTAAATGTCTTCCCAAAATGATAGGTATCTTCATTTCTTCCTCCATATGTAGCACAATGAAATCAACCAGAAAGATAAATTAATCCACTTTCACTAAAATATCTTCTAAAACTCCCTTAAGATATATTATTGCATGATCTGCTAACTGCAGAGTTACAGTAGTATGGGATATTTATCCCATTCCCAATCTTTTAATTATTGATAATGGCATAAGGTTAATGCTTGCACCTAAATCACAAAAGCTTTCCCATAAAATTTGTCTCCTTTTGCACATAAAATTGTAAAGCTGCCAGGATCTTTAAGCTTTTTTGGAAGCTTTTTCTAAATTATAGCACTGCACTTCTCACTAAGTGCAACAATCTCGTTATCTTCGAACTTCCTTTTCTTGTTAAGAATATGTTTAATAAACTTTACATAGCTTGGAATTTTTTCTACTACTTTAATAAATGAAATATTAATTGTAAGCTTTTACAGATTTCCATAAATTTTGAAAATTATTTATCCAAATTTTACTAACAAAGTCATTGAGTAAATGGAGGTGGTGGGTTTTCCAGATCAATTTTTAGTGGAGAAATAAGACTGTCTAAACTTTTTAGAGCTTCCTCTATAAACTCTTCAATTTCTTTTCTCTTTACTTCAATCTCTTTTTAAACTCAACCTTTCAACTCTCTTCCATTTCTAAGTTGAACAGCTTTTACTTGTTCTTTATTCTGGTCGTTTGGATTTACTTGTGTATTACTAGGAATGGGATCTATTACTAAATGAATCTTCCATTTTTCCCAATTTATTCTCAATATTTTAATTGTAGCTCCTGGACTTTGTAACTAATTTCCCATTTGTAACACCACTTCTTCTATAGACAACTTTTCTCCTTAAATTGTGGATTACTGTTAAAAACTAAAGGAAAAGTAGGTCTACAATTACTATTACCTTTCCATTTTCCCAATAGTTTTACTTGGTTGTTCCCTCATTGTTGAATATTACCACCTGAAGTATTGTTTTCATTAAACTTGAGATGGTTCTTCCAACTTGGGTTTTGAATATAGGTTACTCTTCTTGTTGTTTATAACATTCAAAGTTTCTAATGATGCTTGAGAATCTACCATTTGTCCTAATGAATTCTCTTCAATCATTGCAATTGATAGAGAAAAATTCATTCCAAATTGGTCTAACTTCCTTGAAATTACAGTAACGTTATTTGCTAACATGGCAAAAGCATCAGTTTCATGAATATTGGCTACTTTATTAAAATTTACCCTTTCAAAAGGCCATTGTAAATTATTTGTAGCCATCTCTTCAATTAAAGCATAAGCGTCTTAAAATAGTCTTGACATCAATGAACCACCAGCAGCGACATCAATAATTGATCTAAGAGATCCAGTTAATCCATTATAAAAAGTTAAAATAATTAACCAATCTGGTATAGCATTTTGTCGACACTTTCTCAGTAGCATGCTTCATAAATAAATTTCCCTTTAAACTGATAAAAAGATGTAATATCATTTCCAAACATCACAGTTTTTTATGGTGGAAAATATTTAGCAAGAAATTTTTGTGCTAAATTACCATAAGTTCTGATAGATCTACATGCTAACGAATGTAACCATATCTTAGCCTTATCCCTCAATGAGAAAGGGTAGAATCTAAGTCTTATAGCATCATCTAATTCACCATCATATTTAAATGTAGCACACAATTCTAGAAAATTGGCAAGAGGTAAATCTGGATCTTCAATTGGTGCTCCCCCAAACTGATTGTTTGATACCATTTGGATAATAGCAGGTTTAAGTTCAAATGAATTAGCCACTACAGTAGGCTTTTGAACACTACAATGAATTTCATCCACACCAGGGTTTGTATAATCTCTGAAAGGTCTAAACTCTTGATTAATTTCAACATTTTGATTATTTTATTTTGCCATTTCTTGAAATTTTTAATCATTTTTTGTATTTTTAATTTATTTAATTTTTCTAATAGTTCTTTCCAATTCAGAATATTAGGGTACTAGTACTTTAGAACCTAAACTACACATACATTACTACAAAATAACATAAAATAAAATCACACAAACAAGAACTTTATATAAAAATAACACTACAATATTCCTATAATAAATCTAAAAGTTAAATAAGATTTTCTAAGAATTTCTTAAAAAAATTTTATTTTCAATGGCAACGGCGCCAAAAACATGATCCCGATTTTATATGACAATATTGTCTTAACTTCAGATAGAAATTTTCTCTTTTGTTGTTATGTCATTCCATAGGGCATAATATCACTAATAATGAAATTCACAATGTCGGCATACCATGGAACACACCACTCATTAACATTGAACAATTCCTCATCTAGAATATGTTCATTAATCTCTTTTTCAAAATAAAGTGGTTTTCTAATTCAAGCCGAAATATATGATCAGCAATTTAATTCTTAGCTCCTATTCTATCGGCTATCTCAAAATCAAATTATTGTAAAAGAAGAATCCGTCTTATAAGTCTAGATTTGCATCCTTCTTTTTCATTAAATACTTGATAGTAGAATGATCAGTATGCACAATACATTTAGTTCAAATTAAGTGGGATTAAAATTTATCAAAAGCATATACTACTACTAATAACTCTTTCTCAATTGTGGTATAATTAATTTGAGCTTCATTAAGAGTTCTACGACAACAGTTGATTACTTTGAAAATCTTACCATATTTTTATCCTAAAAGAACTCAAATAACATAATCACTTGCATCACATACTAGTTCAAAAGGTTTTTCCCAATCCGATGAAACAATAATTGGTGCACTGACTAATTTTTCTTTTAATAATTCAAAAGCTTTAAGACACTCTTTATCAAAATTAAAATTTATATCGTTTTCAAGTAAATGACATAGAGGCTTAGAAATTTTTTAAAGTTCTTTAATATATCACATGTAGAATCCATCATGTACTAAAATCTCCTAATTTCCTTCACACTTGTTTGGTAAGGTAAATTAGTGATTACTTGAATTTTTGTAGGGTCTACTTCCATACCATTTTTTGAAATTTGATGTCCCAAAACAGTTCCTCCTACTACCATAAATTAACATTTTTTCCAATTAAGGACCAATTTGTTTCTTCACAATGCTTAAGAACTTTTGATAAATGTTCTAAACATGATTTAAATGAAGTTTCAAACACTAAAAAATTATCCATAAAAGCTTCAATCCCTTTTTCAATTAAATCACAAAAAATAGCCATCATACATCTTTGAAATGTAGCAGGGACATTACATAAACCAAAGGGAATCTTCTAAAAGCAAATGTATCATAAGGACTGGTAAAAGTTGTTTTCTCTTAATCTTCAGAAGCTATTTGTATTTGGTGATAAACAATATATCCATCCAGAAAATAAAAGTATTTATGCCCAGCTAGTCTATCCAGTATTTGATCTAGAAAGGGTTGTGGAAAATGATCTTTTCATGTGGTGAGATTTTAGTTTCTTTAATCAATGCATATTTGTCATCCTATGACTTGCCTTGTAGGTATTAACTTATTATGCTCATTCATAGTCACTATCACTTTTCCTTTCTTAGGAGCAAAGTAAATCAGACTAGCCCATCCACTATCTTAAATAGGTTAGATAATTCCAGCATCTAACCACTTTAAAATTTCTTTCTTAACAACTTCCTTCATAACAAGATTCATTCTCCATTGAGGATCAACTCTAGGTTTGCAATTCTCTTTCATATGAATTATATGCATCCAATTTGAAGGATTGATTCCTTTTATATTAGCAATTTTCCATCCAAAGGCTTTCTTGTAACTCTTCAAAGTTTTCATTAAATTCATTTCTTCTTCTATAGTTAATTTTGAGAAAATTATAATAGGTAATGTTGAAGAAGCACCTATAAGGCATAGTTCAAATGTTCAGGAAGTAACTTCAACTCAAGCTTAGGAGGTTTTTCAATTGATGGACAAAAAGATTTATCGTTTTCTATCGTGTTCAAAACTTCAAAACTTTCTTGAACATAATTTGAATCTTCCTTGTAAAAATATTCACATTAATCTAATTCTTCTTCTTGCTCGTGTTCCAACTATTTCATTTCAGATTTCTTTTCATAAGTTATTTTGAAATGGCATTCACTTAGAAATCTTATCACATCCATTCTATAGCATTCATTATCTTTGGCTTTTGCAGGACAATTCATTGATTTGGAAATATTAAATGTAATTGTCTGATCAATGATGCACATAGTTAATTCTCCTTTCTGTACATCTATCATTGCTCTTCCTGTAGGTAGGAAAGGTCCCCCCAAAATGATATGTATCTCCTTATCTTCATGCATATCTAGCATAATGAAATTAACAGCAAAGATAAATTGATCCACATTCATTAAGACATCTTCTATAACTCATTTAGGATATGTTATTGAACAATTTTCTAACTGTATAGTTACAGTAGTAGGGGATATTTCTCTTAATCCCAATCTTTTAAATATTGATAATGACATATGGTTAATGCTTTCACCTAAATCACATAAAGCTTTCCCGTATAATCTGTCTCTTTTTGCACATGGAATTGTGAAGCTACCAGAATCTTTAAGCTTTTCAAGAAGCTTTTTGTGAATTATAGCATTGTACTTCTCACTAAGTGCAATAGTCTTGTTATCTTCAAATTTCCTTTTTCTATTAAAAATATCCTTCATAAACCACACATAGCTTGGTATTTATTCTAAGGCTTCAGCAAATGAAATATTAATTGTAAGCTTCTTACAAATTTACATAAATTTTGAAAATTGTTTATCTAACTTTTTTTTATGGAGCCTCTGAGGACGGAGGTGGTTGTTTTTTGAAGTCAACTTTAAGTGGGGAAATAGGTCTTTCTAAACTTTTTGGAGCATCCTCTTGAGGCTCTTCAATTTTTTTCTCTTGTTCAGTTTATTTTTGAACTCTACATTCTAATTCTCTTCCACTTCTAAGAGCCCGTTTGGGGTAGCTTATAAGTGTGGACGGCATTTTGGAAATGTCGCCGTCTTGTTTGTTTTACAATTATTCCCAGATTATCATAAATGGGGTTTTAAAATTTATATAAGATGCAGACCACGGGATGACCCTGACAGTCTTCATTTTTGATCTGCGTCGAGCGGTTTTTTCCTCTATTGTCCCTCGCCTCTTGTTCGATCACTCTTGTCATCGTATGTTATTCTATTCGCCTCTCCCTCACCACTCTCATCTCTCCCTCTCATCTCCACTTATCAACAAAATCCATTTGCCATGGCACTCGCTTACCCGAGCTTGAGGACTCGCCGAAATTCAATACGGTCGTGCCTCACCATTTCCATTACTTGCAGCGCGGGGACTTGTGTAGCCCGACAATATTACTCTCTGATATGATTTCAAGTTGGAATTCCAATCATAAGAGATGGAAATCGAGAGAATTTAGGGCAGAATTTCCACTAGTGAATGAAAAACCAGTGGTTCTCCTTATAATCTACTCATCACCGACTAAAATAAAAATAGGAACCACTTGCATTTAATTTTAGGTTTTTTTTCTTTCATTTTTTGCATGGTTATTTATCACTTTATATTGAATTCTAGTTTGTGACGCATCGATAAAATACCAATGGTTGTTGTATAAATGATTAACAAAAGAGAGGAAACAAGTTTTCACAATATAAACACGTGGAATCTAGAGAAGTTGTGATTGTTAGACCATGCAATTGACATATTTTTCACAATATATACACATGGGAACTTTGAGAATTACTTAGTCATCTCTAGTTATGAATGTGCTATAGATTAGATAGTGATGGAGGTGGATTGTTTTTATTTAGGCCTCTCCTATTCTCGAGCTTCTTGATATTTTATACTAGCCTGTATAACATCTACATATGAATGTGTTGTGTATCTGTTTATTATGAATATTGCAAATTTTACTTATATGATTTCCATGAATCCCTCCCTCCCTTGCTCTGTGCGTGTGAGTGTCAAACTCTTATTTCTGTGATTGGAAAATGAGTAAATTTTTCTTCTATGAATTCATGAATCCTTACTTTTATCCCCCCTATATGATTTTATTAATAAAGTTGGTAAATTTCTAAATAGCAATTTTTGGGTGGTCTGTATGTGTTGAATGAGTCTGAAGGAGGTTAATAGGCTCTAAAATAGTTAAGGGGTAGATATTGCAATTTTGTTGAAAACATTACAACTTTTGTGTGGCAGATTGTTCATTTAACTAAAATTTTTTTGCAAATTAGCTATTTACAAAATGCATAAATAAAACAGCTAAACAGCTTATCCAGAACAGAGGCAAAATTGTCATTTATCCAAAATCAGTTATTTTCTAAGTGCACAAACCAAACAACTAGCCAGCTTATCCGGATCAACTGCACATCAGCAGATTACCAAGATAAGTTGCTTATCAGCATAAGTTAGATAAGCTGCAACTGCCCCAAATAGACCCTAAGTTGAACAACTTTTACTTGCTCTTTATTCTGATCTTTTGAATTTTCTTCAACATTACTAGGAAGTGTTCTTTGGGATCTATTACTTAATGAATTTGTTATTTGTCCCAACTAATTCTCAATATTTCTAATTGTAGCTCCTTGACTTTGTAACCAAATTCTCATTGGTAACACCACTTCTTCTATAGACAACTTTTTTTCCTTAAATTGTGGATTATTGTTAAAAATTGAAGAATAAGTTGGTCTATAATTTATATTCCCTTGGTTGTTCCAGTTTTCCAATGGTTTACTTGGTAGTTCCCGCATTTCTGATTATTACTAGCTGGAGTATTATTCTAGTTAAAGTTGGGATGGTTCTTCCAACCTGGGTTATAATAGTTTGAATGTGGGGCATTCAAAGTTTCTAATGATGCTTGAGAATATGCCATTTAGCCTAATGAATTCTATTCAATTATTGCAATTGGTTGAGAAAATTTCATTCAAAATTGGTCTAACTTCCTTAGCATTGCAGCAAGTTGAATTGCTAACATGGAAAAAGAATCAATTTCATGAATATTGGCTATTTTTTTAAGATTTACTCTTTTAGAAGGCCTTTGAATGTTATTTGTAGCTATTTCTCCAGTTAAATCATAAGTGTCTTGAAATAGTTTTGACATCAATGAACCGCCAATAGCGACATCGATAATAAATCTAAGAGATCTCGCTAATCCTTCATTAAAAATTTGAATTATTACCCAATCTGGTATAGCATGGTGTGGACACTTTCTCAGTAGTTCTTTAAATCATTCACATGTTTCATAAATAGAATGCCCCTCAAACTGACAAAAAGATGCAATATCATTTTTATACTTCACACTTTTTTATGGTGGAAAATATTTAGCAAAGAATTTATGCGCTAAATCACCCTATGTTTTGATAGATAGACGTGCTAACGAATGTAACCATATCTTAGCCTTATCATTCAGAGAGAAGGAAAAATTCTAAGTCTTATAGCATCATGTGATACACCATCATATTTAAATGTAGCACAAAATTCTAGAAAATTGGCAAGATGTAAATTTGGATCTTCAGTTAGTGCTCCCTCAAACTGATTGTTTGATACCATTTGGATAATAGCAGGTTTAAGTTAAAATGAATTAACCACTACAGCAAGTTTTTGAATAATAGAATGAAGTTCATGCACTGTAGGGATTGAATAATCTCTTAAAGGTCTAAACTCTTGACTAATTTTAGCATTTTGATTGTTTTGGTTTGCCATTTCTCGAAATTTTTAGACTTTTTCTGTAATTTTGATTTATTTTGTTTTTTCTAATAGTTCTTTCCAATTCAGAATTGTAGGACATTAGCACTTTAAAACCTAAACTACACATACATTACTTCAAAATAACATAAAATAAAATCACACAAATAATAACTCTATATAAAAACAACACTACAATATTCCTATAACAAATTTAAAAGTTTAAATAAGACTTTCTAAAAATAGAAATTTGCATTCTAAAAATTTCTTCAAAATTTTTATTTTCTCCAGCAACAACACCAAAAATTGATCCTGATTTTATATGACAGTAAGATGTATGCAATTATAATCTTAATTTTTTCTTACTTATATTTCTTACTGTGCAACGACAACCAAAAACTTGATCACCAGCAACAGCTAGGCAAAAATTTGACTTCGAAGCAAAAAGAATACAATTATTTTATTTAAATATGGGATACTAGGCAAGTATACATATTGTTAACAAGTAATATAGGATTTTTGACTAAGCCCCGAATATCAAACCCACAGGAAAAAAAATATAATATGCAACTAAAATCAGAAGATATTGGAAGACAAGTTTTACTTTGCAAAATATTCTTACTCAAACTATAGATGCTATAAAAGGAATGAAAGTTTAATTATTTTTGTAATTTTTGATAATTGAAAGTAAAGTAAACAATTAACTAAACTTAACTAGATATTTGTAAGATGAAGGCAATATAAATAAAATACATTTTTCCTTTTCATGAATCAGTAACAAGTATAGGAATTCTGTTATGGAAGTGGTCAAATTGTGTTGTGCCAAATAGGAGCAATATTATTCTTTACCCTTACTAGAGATGCTATAAAGAATATTGGCTAATTTAATGTTTGAATAGTCTTGAGATGGGAAAGGTAGGGAAGATACTAGCTCTCACTCTAGAGTTCCCTCTTCTCCTTCCACCTGGGTGCTAACATATCATCACAAAACCTAAAACTATCAACCAAATTGGTGGCTTTATCCTGTCACTCTAAGGTCCTCTAAATCTACATCCTTTAAAGTTTATTTCTTTATTTATTTGCACTCAATCATATGACTTGAATTCTCATCTATACAATCTCATGTGATTCTTACCATTTAATGACTGAGACAATACCATCTCGAATCTTACATGTTCTCATAATAAATATTACCTTTATAATTGGACAAATCAATAAGTAAATAAAATACAAGGTTTAAAATCATTACAATGAATTCCAACATTAAAGATTATTACTTCACAAAACTTCCAACCCTTACTTAATTACTTATCATTTTATGGAAAAAGATAAAGAAAAATACTTAGAATTCATGAAGAAAACACAACCACACTTGATATTGAAATTAGAAATAAACAAAACAAACAATAAGTGTAAATTAAAATCGGCTGTAGTCACAAAGATAAAAACTTATCTCAAATCCTCTTTGCCAAACTCTTGAAGTTCCTTTGATTCTCTTCTCTTCCTTTCTCTCACAATACTCTCTACTCACACACTACAACTCCTCTCTTCTTCATCTATCTAAAAGTATCCTAATTAATCTAAGAGAGAGAGGCGTTGGCGGTGTTTAGAGGGAGGTGTCAGCTCCTAATTGAGTCTCTCTACGGTGCTAGGGAAAATGTAGGAGCGAGCTCTATTAAATCAAATCAAAATATTCTTTTATAATTTTTCAAAATGTGCCTTGGTATCTCTTCAAAATATGTCTACATTCAATGAATCTTTCAAGGGTTTCCTCCTTTGAATAGCTAATTGAACGTATTTTTGTATCCATTAACTATTTCTCAAGTTTCCACCTAGGGTTACTCCAAACACCTCTTCAAAAGTTCATTCAAATTCATTGAATCATCAAGTAACCACTTCTGGCGCTTAAGCACGAGGTACTTGGCCCTTTGGCGATTTTACTGGTGCTTAAGAGCCAGTTCTGGGCACTTAGGTTTCACAGTTTTTTTTCACACCCTCTTCATTTTTGCTCCAAATTTGATCATTTTTCACTTCTTTCACCATTTTTCATCCATTTGATTCTACCTGAAAGAAAAAAAACACAAATACCTTCCATTATAGCGCAAATTCTAAAAAATAGGTAGGAAAATGTGTACTTAAAGAAGATACATTTTAGGTGTATCAAGCAGTCACTTTGATTAGGAGCTTGGAGCTAACTTTGTGGGTAGCCTGATGAGAATGTACAGGAAGACATCATTCTAAAATAGCACTCATTTCTTAGTCTTAAACAATAAGCCATAAGACTTCATGGTAGTTCATCTAGTATGACATAAATCCTCAACGAGTCTTTAGGCCTTTGTACAATCATGTTGTGCATTTTAAGCCCTAACTCACCTTAGGCTCCGAGGTTGTTGTTCATTATGACATAAATCCTCCCATCTTCCAGACTATTTGTATGAGTGTGTCGTGCAAATGTAAGCCTAATTAATAAAATTTGTAGGATGAAACATTTAATAATATATCTTCGAAATTGAAGCCAAACCAAAACATAGCTTATGATGTCACTGAGGTTCTCCACAGGATCGGTGACATCCTCTAGTTCTCTCCCTTTTGATTCCATATTAATTTTTCCAAACTTAAGCGTTTCTCATTTGATATACCTTTGTCCAACCCTGAAAGTCTTACCTTTTTGAAATTCTTGAAGACAATATTTTCTAAGCTAAATCGAGAGTTTTCTTAGGAAATTTTTATTGTCTAAGATGTAATTAACTATAGGGGCTTGAACTTATAAGAAAATTTAGAACACCCAACTTATTATAAACCTATATAATCTTTCATATTAGACAAAAGAAAATTATCATTCAACATAAAATGGTTTCGCAGACTAAAATGAATGTCATAAATTCTTTAGTTTATTTAATCGAGCCTCACAAGTAAGTAATATGTCTATTCTCTAGGATAGGTACATTACTTGTAGTGTTGTGCTTGTTTATTTAAATTATTTTTTATATGAGACTAGTTCGATTCGTATTTTCAAAAATCAAACTATTACTTTGTAAAATTATACAATATATTAAATTAAATACACCTTCCCAATTTGATGACCAATAATTTTCTGGCAACTCTACTGAGGACTAGTTTCTCTCTCAATTATGATAAGAAGGTCTTGTATTTGTACATCGGTAATGTGTCAATGTCCCTTATGGACTAGATTACCCTTCTTCCATTGGCATACTTCACCCATTTATTTCTTGGGTAAGTACATTCAACTCTTTTGGATTCCAGGACCATCTGTTTAACCATCCTTAAACAGAGAGGTTCAGGAGTCTTTAGGAGTTTTCCTTTTTATGTGGGGTTGGATCCCCAAAAGGTGTGTTGGTGAAATAGTTCACCTGGGTGATGTGCTATGTGAAGTCGATCCAGCACTGGGTCCTAAACTTCACTTTTTTCCTCGTATCTTTTGGGTTTGGTTTGCTATTTTGAAAATTGAGCCAAGTCCTTAAGTCTCGTAACACTCCTTTAATTGAACCCTTTTAACGTTATAGTCATGAACTAGAAATAAAATTGAAAAATGTGTCTTTAAATTTAGAAAATGTAAATACTCAAAAATGAAGCTAAGAAAATGAAAGTAAGAAGATATAGCTATTTCACAAAGTGACCTCGTTGGTTTTTAGTGCTTGCACTAAAAATACGAGGTATGGGCCAATAATAACCCTCAAAACTTTCTTTTTGAAGCTGCTACGATGGCGTTACAGACTTTGACTTTCTCTTGCAACCTTCCCACCAATCGTAAGGCCCGCAATGTTGCACTGATGATCAAGTTTGGATCACGATTCAGTGAGTTCGAGGTCATGCTCGGCAAAGCTCATTTGTTTTCATTAAAGTTATTTCCCTAATATTTCAAAAGCCATCCATTAAGTTTTATTTGAATTGAAGCCAGGACTTCCCTTCTTGCAAGAAGGTGAAGATTGTTGCTGCCCCAACATCCACTAGGTCCATTATTTCTTCTTCCACCAGAGCTAACCACTTCGGTGTCGAGGAGAGTTGTTACATCAAACACCTCTGGATTTACCATCACTATGCCCACAACATTTTTTGCAAAGGGAAAAGGAGTACTGATTGACGAAGGTTCAATTGTTGCAATTGCTTCATAGCCGTTTATGTTCCAGGTTAGTTCTAGTTCAGGGGCTACTGATGCGGGCGAATTTAGTGTGACAATTTTGCAAATATTTTTCAATATTACAAAATTACAAACAACAAATATATAATAAATATGCAATATAATCCCAACAAAAATACTCTTTACAAAAATAATTTATCTTTTAAAGTTCTTTTTAAACTCCTAAATCCCCTTTAATATCAACATAAGTATACGTTTCACTCAAGTAATAAAGGGCTCTAATAAAGTCCTAGATATCTATCCCACAGGGAAGTTGGAAAATCCTAAAGTAAATTATGAGAATTATTTTATAACAAAAAAAAAAGTAAGAGAAAAGTATAAAGTTTGAAAGTTAACTACTCAAGTTGAATTCAAAAGATGTGTCATTTGATCAAAGAACAATATACCTTCATAAAAGAACCTTCCAAAATATCTAGATGCATTGAATTACTCCAAGAGGTGTGTAAAATAAGTATCCTTTGAAACTTTGTGCAAAATTCATATAAAAAAGAACTTCATGAAAACTTTACTAGGAATGCTACTAATAATCCAATACAAGTTTAGAAAATGTAATGAAGCTCCTTGTTTAAGTTGATTCAAGTGAAGCCATTTTTTGGTTAGGCATCTCCTCAAGCTTCTCCTCACTTATTTTTCTTTCTTTTTTATTTTCTTTTCTTTTACTTTAGGATCTTCTTAATCATTTCTTTTCTTTTTCTTTTTCAAGAGAGGATTACTATATCTAGATAGCCTTTAATAGTTTTGAAATTCACTATCCTCTTCTTAAAGTCAAAGCTCTATACCTTTTTTACTTTATAAATTCATATTAGTTTATGATTTTTCATAAAGTCTTATTCTTTTCTTCTTACATGAAACTCTAAAATTCTTATTACTTGAAAAATACAATTTTCCTTACTTTAAATAGATAAACATAGCCTTATCCTATCATACCAAATATCTTTAACTTTAGAATTGACCTTCATTGAAATAAAAATTACCTAAATTTACCACAATATTTATAAACATAAGTATAGTCATTTAAATTTAAATCTTAATATCTCAGGCCATGTTAAATTATTTTTAAAAATATAGTTACTTAAGGACAAATAAAATTTAGTTTACTCATTTTCAAAAGAAAAGTTTTCCCCCAAACTTAAGTTTTTAAGTGATTTTAAAGATAATTTTAGTATAAAATTTAGTAGGTAAAAGAAAACAGTAAATGCATGAAAATAAAAACTGACCTGTAGAGGATTTCTGACTATGAAACAGGGCTCTGGTATACTGCAGGTACTAACTGTAAAACTATATACAAGCTTCAAAGCATTAAATAAAACATAATATATTCTAGAGAACTTGTTGTTAATTAAAAACATAAATACAAAGAAAAACTAAAAAAAAATAAATTGACACACTAAACTGAAAAAATACTAAAAATGTAGAAAAAGTAAAAATCTACAGTTATTAATACAGATTCAGTGCACAACACAACATAAATTTGTTTACTTCAACAAATTTTAAATGAAAGTACATCACAATATAAACAACGACAACAATTAAACATAAAAAAAACTAAAATAGGCTCATAAAATATCAATCCTCATCTCCTTCCTCTTCATCATCTGAATTTTATTCTTCCTCTTCTTCTTCGTCATGAATGGGAGTATAGCAAGTGAAACTGGGGTAAGTAGGAAAGTCTACATTAGGTTCACCCCTATGATGTCTTATCATTTCATTCTCAAGGCCAATATCATGTTGTACTCTTCTCTGTTGATATTAATCATTATATGCATTTCTTGCTCTTATCTCTCCCAATTGAGTTTGAATATTTATTATGTCCATTTTTTGAATCATGAGTTGGTCCATAATACCTTAAAGCTATGTTGATAGAGAAGTAGATGCCCCTACAGTAGATGTAGAGGGCCCATCCCTTTTTTCACTTCTAGACTCAACAAATGATTCTACTTTTTGAATCATATGCCTCCCAATCGGATTCTGTGGTTGTAATCTTTCTTCATTTCTATGGGATTCTACTCCTGATTTTTCACATAGAGTCAAAATCAAGGCACGATATCCCAAACCTCCAGTTTTAGAACTACTAGCTATACGCCGAGCATGTTGAACTACAAGTGCACCAACATCTATTTCCTTCATGTTCTGAATGCAATAGTTTAGTACAGCTCTGTCTTTAGTAACATCAGCCAAATGATTGTTGGCAACAGTTTGGCAGAAATAAAGGGGTGTCATACCTTTGACTAAATAGTCAACATAGAAGCAGAGAAGTTAAATATCTTGTTATTCTTAATCTTCCATTCCCCTCTTCCATCAGTCAAAATGCAATTACTTCCTCCAGAGATGAATCAATTATCTCAAATGTAGTGTGTTCATAAAAAAATACACTCTCCATCTGAGTATTGTAACTATGTTGGGCTTTGAGACTAACAAATCTTCGTGCATCAAAGTCCTCAGATGGCCTTCCTCTCTTAACTAGGGGAGCCATTTGGAAATTTTACAAAAATCTAAATATATTTCAAATAAATTACTAAATAAAAATCTAACTCCTCAAGAAAGATTATTTGGTAATAAAATGTTCACCATGAGTTTTCTTCAAGATTTTTCATCAAAAATCTTGAATTTTGGATTTTCTAAATTCGTGGTTAAAATCAAAAATTTCTAAGTTAAAGTGAAGCTCTTACCAAGAGAAGATGAAATCTATGGTTTTTAGCCTTCGAATCCTTTTATTTCGCCCACAATGTGATGCCTAGACCAAGGTCTTAAGGTAGAAGATGACTCAATCAGTGAAAATGCAGTATGTTCATGCGATTTCATGGTTTTTTAGGCAATAAGGCATGTTTGTACTTTTGGCGCATCATGTTCCAATGCTCTATAAATTGGCGCATCATGTGCTAGAGCTCAAATTTACAAGATTTCGGTTTTTGCGGAAATCTGCTTCATACTGCTTTATGTTAACCACTATTTGACTCAAATAAACCTTTTTAAGCATAAATAAACATCACACTAACACAAAACTTTCACAAACAACACAAAACTCACAATTATATATAAAATTCACGCTATTACAAACTAACATTTTTCAAGCCAACAAACATCAAATTCAGTATTTTAAAGCAAACCAACGTCTTAACACTGAAATCTAAACATCTAAATTCAAAATATAAACATAGTTAGTGTTCTTTAGAAAGGAAATGCAATCCAACTTAACAAACTAAAACAAACAATACTAAAAAAATGTTTCGTGCATAAATCAAGATCAAACATCTTTTTCACTATCTTCCTCCTGGATATCTCCCATGGATTGGTTGTGCACATATAGGTTGTAGAAGGGTCGAAATAAAAATTCATTCGTTAAATTTTCCTCCTTAATCTATGCAGGTTTCTTGAACATACATACTAATCCATCTTTAATACGCCTTGTATGTTCAAAATGTTCCTTAAGTCTCCAATCTAGATGGTCCAACATTTTAGTAATATTTCTAATCACTTGCATGAGATTCTGCACCTCTTTCTCTATCTTCTTGATCTTCTTTGAATGTGCACTTGAGTTATAGTAGGGATAAACAGGTGATTAAATATGAGATCCTTGACCCAGCACTTCATTAATATCATTTTTATCTCGCATTCTAATACAGTTACAATAGACTTCGGGATCCATCAGCTTCCAAGGAAGAAGCACTCTTTCCCAACTTTCATAAGATACATGTGATTGACTACATAGTAGAAAAATAGTGGATGGATGTCCAAGTACATTTGTAGATCCATTCACAATCAAACCCAAAACAAATTTTGCAATAATATCCCCAACATCAATTGGTTTTCCGTTTTGAATGCAATAATTCAGAATAGCACTCTCCTTATTTACCTTACTAATTTTCATGGTAGGCAGTAATTTTGATGAAATGAAGAAGTGTCAGGCAGCGGTAGAGTTCATTCACAATCTCTCTTGTAGAGGTATAGTTTGCATAATGACAGATAGGCATATTTTCAATCATAAACATCTCATTTATTCTTGAAGGAGTGAATTGCACAAAATTTTCTCGCAGTTAAATCATTCTTTGGTTGATCCCATTAAGATTTGCATAAAATTCTCTTACTACAAGAACAACAACAACGACAGTAGTGTAGCAAAGCACTTCCTAACGCCTCTGCACAATAGTCTCTTCTACTAAAGTATTCGGCATGTTGCATCCTCAATTCACAGATCTCCTTACTTGATAAGTGATCCCTCTTGATACTTCTATTATGCAAAGTACAACAATAATTCAAACTATAATTAACTTATATTTCCTTATTTTATAACAAAACCAAAAACTTGATCCTGAAGAAAAATAAGAATTTAACTTTTAATTTATATTTATTGGGATACTACGCAAGTATACGTATCATTATCAAGTAATATAGAACTTTTTGATTAAGACAAGAATATCAAACCCACAGGGAATTTATACAATATGCATTTTTAGAAAATTTTCTATTTTAAAAAAGATAATTACTTAAATTAAATATGTTTTGCAGTAAAAAAAATTCAGATATTTTTTATATTTTTAATATTTTGACGAAATAGTAACAACCTAAAGAGATAACTAGAGTTTTGTAGATGAAAAGCACTTAATAAAAAAAATATCTTTCTTATTATAATGAATCAATAATAAGTATAGGAATTCTGTTGTGAAAGTATGCAAATTATGTTGTGCCAAATAAGAGCAATAATATTCTTTACCCTTACTAAAGTTGCTATAAGGAACATTGGCTAATTTAAAGTTTGAATAGTTCTAAAGATCGGCTAGGTAGAGAAGATACTAGCTCTCACTCTAGAGTTCCCTCAATTCCCTCCACCTGGGGGCTAACATCTCGTATCAGAACCTAAAACAATAAACCAAGTTGGGGACTTTAACCTGTCACTTTAAAGTCCTCTAACTCTACACCCTTCAATGAATATTTCGCTATTTATTTTTTAACCTGTCACTTTAAAGTTCTCGTATCAGAACCTAAAATAATAAACTAAGTTGGGGGCTTTAACCTATCACTTTAAAGTCCTCTAACTCGTATCAAAACCTAAAACAATAAACCAAGTTGGGGGCTTTAACCTATCACTTTAAAGTCCTCTAACTCTAACACGTTCAATAAATATTTCCTTATTTATTTGCTCTCAATCATATGAACTACATTCTCTTTCATACAACCTCATGTGATTCTTTTCAATTGTTGACTGAGATAATACCAGTTCGGTTCTTTCTTGTTCTCACAACAAATTTTAACATCTGGATTGGCCAAATCAAGAAGTAAATGAAGCGCATGGTAAAATCAATAAATTTCTTCCAACATTAAAGATCAATACTCTCCACAATTTCCATCCAAAACTTAATTACTTATCAATTTCAAGAAGAAAGATAAAGAAAACTACTCAGAATCCATGGAGAAAAAAAAAACACACTTTAGTTTAAAAGTAGAAAAATAAAGAAAACTACTCAGAATACATTGAGAAAATAAAACCACACTTTAGTTTAAAAGTAGAAATCATTGCCAAACCACTAAGAAGTCTCTTTAAAGATCAATACTCTCCACAACTTCCATCCAACACTTAATTACTTATCATTTTAAGAAGAAAAAAATACTCAGTATCCATGGAGAAAACAAAACCACACTTTAGTTTAAAAGAAGAAATCATTGTCAAAAATCATGGAGAAAACAAAACCACACTTTAGTTTAAAAGTAGAAATCATTGTCAAACCAACATACTTCCATCCAAAACTTAATTACTTATCATTTTAAGAAGAAAGATAAAGAAAACTACTCATATCTCCATTCAAAACTTAATTACTTATCATTTTAAGAAGAAAGATAAAGAAAACTACTCATAATCCATGGACCATCCATCACTTTAATTACTTATCATTTTAAGGAGAAAGATAAAGAAAACTACTCAGAATCCATGGAGAAACTTAATTACCTATCATTTTAAGAAGAAAGATAAAGAAAACTACTCAGAATCCATGGAGAATAAAAACACACTTTAGTTTAAAAGTAGAAATCATTGTCAAACCAACAAAAAGTCTCAATTAAAACCAAAGAAGTCTGAAATAGAAAGATAAAAACTTATCTAAAGTTCTCCACCAAACTCTTGAAGTTCCTTTAAATCTCTTCTCTTTACCATCCCTAAATGAGAACTTTCAAAACTTTCCAAATATTTTCAGAACTCTTTTCAAAGTCCTCTCTTCTTTCTTTTATAGTTTTCCAAGAGGTGCCTTGGAAACTCTATAAAATATGTCTAAATTTGATGTATTTCCCCAAGAGATGCATACTTTCATGATATTTTTCATCCATGGTGGTTATAACCACCTATTAAGCCATAGGGTGCCTCAAAAACCTCTTCAAAATATGCAAAAACTGACTTTACTCGTCTAGAAACTACCACTGGCGCTTAAGCGCGGGGCCTCTGGCGCTTAGGTGCGGTCTTCTCTGTTTACTCGGCGCGTAAGCGCTGGATCCAGCGCTTAAGCGCCAAAACTCATTTGCATATTTTTCACCTTTTTACCCCAAATTTGATCCTTTTTCACTCTTTTAAAAATTTTTCACCTTTTTTACTTGTATCTGTAAGGAAAACACAAAAATACCTTCCATTAAAGCGCAATATCTCAAAAATAGGTATAAAAATGTGTCTGAAAACACTATATATTTTAGGTGTATCAAAATCTCCCAAACATAAAATGTTACTTGTCCTCAAGTAACACTTCATTCTTTAAAAACTGCATATGTATGATATGTATATGAGTTTTTTTAGGGGTTACTAAAATTTAGATTTAGAAATATAGCAGTCTAATTTAGAAAAAATATTCAGTAAATGAGAGCAACCTAAAGTTTAGAAATTATTAAAGTTAAGAAAGATGAAAATATGAGTTTCTATCTAATTCAAAAATGTATTGTAGATTTTTCAAATTTAGAATTTAGTTTCTTTTATTATCTCCACTTAAAAATTTTTCATTAAAAATAATTTTACTTACTATATTATATCTATAAGCTTAAGAGTTCTCAAGTCCTATACTTTATAAAGACCAAATGTAGAACCAATTTTTGATTAGGAACTAAACCTCAAGCTTCTCCATCTAATTTTATTTTCTCTTTTTCTTTTCTTTCTTTTTCATTTCTTTTTCTCTTCTTTCTTTTTTTTCTTTTCTTTTTCTTTTCTTCCTTTTTTTTCTTTTCTTTTTTTCTTTTTCAGGCAAAGATTACTATATTTGGATAGACCTTTAATGATTTTGAATTCCACTTCTCCTTTCCTAAAGCAAAGTCTTTATATAAGTCTTTTGCTTATAAATATAATAATAGTTTTAAAAATTATTTTAATAAAAGAAATTTAAGTATTAGAAATAAAGGTCTAAATTATCTAAATTTTTCAAAAATAAAATTTTTCTTACTAAAGATAGTTACTTATATTAATCATTTTCTCATCTAAAAACTTTCTAACTTAAAGTTTTTCTTCATTACTAAAAATTTTAACTAATTTTTTTTACTCATTTCTAAAACCTAATAAAACTTCAAATACATAATAATTTTTCTTTTCTTTTCAAATCAAATTCACTTATAGCACATTTTAGAACAAATAAAATTCCAGTTTTTAAAATATTTTTCATCCCCCTCAAACTTAAAATTTTAACAGATTAAACAGTTTACCATCAGATATATATAAGTAGGAATGAAAATTTAAAAATAACATGCTAACAGGAATTTTAAACCCTAATGAAACAAGTTTAAAACTAAAAATAGGAGTAAAATTAATTTTTGATTAAATTTTCTATATTTTCATTTTACTTTAACATGTAGAGATTCAATAGACTTATAAAACAGTGGGTATAAACATAAAAGCAAACATACACGCTAACATAAATACAAACTTACAAACATAATAAAAGAAAAATAAGGGGTAGCAATTTCATCTAAGCTAGCAAGATTTTCTAATTTCTAATAGATATGAAATTAAGTTAAATTCTAAACTAACTAAATCACAGTACTAAACACAAAATAAGAACTACTACCCTAAAATCTAAAAATAAAATAATAACTACCACCCTAAAATCTAAAAATAAAATAATAACTACCACAAACGTCATAATAATAATAAAACATAAAAGTCCAAAACACGACAGAGTCCAAAACAACATACATATGCAAATGTAGCAAGCCCAGATGACATACTTCATATCATATTAAAATCATAAAATAAATCTTTCAGCTTTACTCTTCATCCTCAGAATCACCGTTGTACCATTTTCTTGCAAGCTCATAATCAGGATATCGAGGCTATGGAGGAAATTGCACTCCTGGTTCACCTCTAATCAGGCTCTCCAAAGATGAGTGGAATTTCTCTTCATAATCACTCTTCCTTCTATTATAACTATTAGTATGATCTGCAAAAAGCTCTAAATTTTATACCTGATCAGCTGTAAAATTGATATTATCCATCATCTTCTGTAATGACTCATCTTGAGTCTTAGTAGACTCACCTCTTGATGTAGAAACACTTGAAGTAGATGGTCTAGATGAAGAAGAAGCAGAGGTAGATGCAGCAGATGTTTCCATTCCATAGCTTCTAAAAAATCCTCCTCTCCAGCCAAAAATTGAATGCTAAAAAAAGTCTTCACATTCACCTTCATGATGAGCTTTAGAGGTAACAGAACTTCCTCCCAACAATCATATTTAACCCCATCATGCTAGCATAAAGAAAAGATCAAGGAAGTAAATCCCAGACCTGCAGTTGTAATAGCTATAGCAGAACTGATGATAGTTTGACAGATCAAAGCTCCAATGTTGATGCGCTTTCCCTCTTGAATACAATAGTTCAACGTCGCTCTTTCTCTGGTCACTTCACTGAGATGATTGGTTGGAAGCGGACGAGCAGAAATGAAATAGTGCTAGGCCTTTGAAGGTACACATAACTTTGAAGCTGGGAAATTTACTTCCCTCTCATTGGTAATCTTCCAGTCCTCTCCCAATAGTCAAGTATGAAGTAATTTCGTCCAACTATACTTTAGTAGGACTAAAATTTGCATAAAAACATAAAGTATTTGGTGATAAATGGTAAAACAAGTTGATTACCTCTGACGAAAAAGGCACCAACTTTCCTTGAACCATAATTCAAATTTCTTTAGCTTCAAGGAGATTTGCATAGAACTCCCTTACAACAGAAATAACTACGACATCAGAGAAATAGTAGAACTATTCTCACTATCGACGAACAATTAAATCTTCCACGACTCCACCCAGATTTTTAAAACATCACTCCAGAATCAATTTTTGTGATTGTAGAGCTTCATTGTATCAATCTTAAGCTTTCGAACTAAAAAATTTGCTCGAATCAAATGGGATTTTTCCTCTATTCCTCTTCATTCTTGGTGCCATCCTACAAATTTTATAAATTCTAAAAATAACTTCAAAAATCAAGTTTTAATCACTAAACTAAACCTCCAAAAGCACAAACTAAACTTCCCAAGCAATTTCCATAGATTTTTACTCATTTTTCACCATGAATAGTAAATTTTCAAATTCTTCCAAATGTACTCAAAATGCATGGTGAAAATAAAAAATTTTTGCATAGAAGTAAAGCTCTTACCTCAAGGAATCCAAATCTAGCAAATTTTTGTTGATTCCACTAAGAAATCTCCACTTAATGGTGTGCCCTAGCCCTTAAAATTATGATTTTGAGAGGTAAAAGATGACGGGAGGCATTAAAAATGGCATTTTCATACCAAAATTTCACTTTTAACAGTTCGCGAACCGGTTTTGTGAACCGGTGCTTAAGCGCGGGTAAGTGACGCTTAGGCACCTGCCTCTCTGGTTAGCACACACTTAAGTGCAATATGTTCTGCTTAGGCGTGAGTGCATTATTTTTGTAATCTTCAAATGTAATTAAAATGCACTATTTGCCTAAGTAAACCACCCCTAAATGGTCTCATAGCACTTAATTGATTATTTTCAACTTCTAATAACTCCTCTCTCTCCCAAAATTCTCTTTAATAACTATTTCAATTTGAGGCTAAAATAACACAAAACTTTCACAAAAACAAACTTATATTAATTCACAAACAAGTACAAATACTATTAACACTTAATTCTCACTCCAAATAGTCTTGGATGAGAAAATTTTCCCAAGCACAAAACAATTAACACACATTCACAATAAACACATAAGTAACATAAACACTAACACATGACTTAAATACTAAAAACACTTAAAGACAAAAATTTTAATCACAAAAAGACAAACTTAGAACTTAATTCCATTATTCATTAGAAGGAACAAATTCAGGTCTTTCATTAGTCTCTCCTGGGGCAACTAGAATATAAAGTTGATAAAACGGATGGTGGTGACGTGCTTTGATGCAATATTCTTCAATCCACTTTTGCTTAAGAAATATCTCTTTATTCGCTTCCTCTATATAATTAGTGTGGCTAAATTGCACTTTCAATTGCCATCCAATATGCTCAAGATGTGCCTGAATTTCCAATACCTTAGTCTCTAATAGAGACATGGTATTTTCAATTTTGTTGATCTTATTTAATATCCCTTAAATACTAATGGCTAAGAAATCGTTATACATCTCTTGTGCACTTTGACTAATGATTTTTTTCCTCATGGTACCTTTCTTCTTCTCTAAATCCATCTCCCATGAAGACATCATCTTAAAATCTCTCTCTCTTTTAGGCTTTAGGGCTAGAAATGATCTTGGGTGAAATTCCTTCACTAAACCCTTCTATTTATAGGCCTAAATTCTTCCAATAACTCTTAGTGAAATTCCTTCACTAAACCCTTATATTTATAGGCCTAAATTCTTTCAATAACTCCTAGACACATTTAGAAACAACCAAGATACCTTTTTGCAAACTTCTAGGCAATTTTTTCTTCTAGAATATTAATTTTGTACATATTTTTAATCTGTCGCGCTTAACCGTCGGATCTGGCTCTTAAGCGCCAGTGCACATTTTTGCACAAGTCAACTTAAAGTCTAAATTCTCATTTTAACATGTCCAAATAACTAATTAAATTCTTAAAATAAATACTAACACATAATAGTCTCAAAAATACTACCCCAATTTTCTTAATCACACATAAAATATCAATAAAAACAAAAACACAATGATACTTATGGGTTGCCTTCCACAAAGCGCTTGGTTTTACGTCGTCAGCATGACATAACCAGTGCTTACTCTAGTTGACCCAACATCATTCCATCATTAAACTTCTGTTCATCCTCTATAAACTAAGGTTTTAATTTATGTCTATTCACTTTAAAGATTTTCTCAAATTTAGGAACTTTAATATCCATAACTCCATAAGGATAAACTTTCATTACAATAAATGGGCCCATCCACCTGGACTTAAGTTTGCCTGGAAATAGTCTTAACCTTGAATTATATAGCAAGACTTGTTTCCCTGGTTGAAAATTTTTAGTAAAAATCTTTCGATCATGCCACATCTTCATCTTTTCTTTATAAATTTTGGCACTTTCATAAGATTCATTCATTATCTTTTCAAGCTCATTTAATTGTAATAATCTTTTCTCGCCAGCATCTTTTAGATTATAATTGAATTCTTTAACTACCCAATTTGCTTTATGCTCAAGTTCAACTGGTAAGTGACAAACTTTCCCAAATATTAGCCTATATGGGGAGATTCCTAGAGGAGTTTTATATGCAGTCCTATAAGCCCACAAAGCATGATCAAGTTTGACTGACCAATCAATTTTTGTTGGATTCACAGATTTTTCCATAATTCTTTTAATTTTTTGATTGGATAATTCAGCCAAACCATTTGTCTGAGGATGATAAGCAGTAGCAATCCTATGATTTATATGTCGATTAGATAATTCAACCAAACCACTTGTCTGAGGATGATAAGTAGTAGTAATCCTATGATTTATATGATATTTCTTTAATAACTTCTCCATTATGGCATTTCTGAAATGACTTCCCCCATCAGTAATGATAACTCTTTGCATCCAAATCTACAAAATATATTTGTTTTCAAAAAATTTTAAACACTTTGAGCATTACAACGAGGTAAAGCAACAGCTTCTATCCATTTGGATACATAGTCCACTGCTAACAGAATATATAAATT
>JXCR01146437.1:63149-126970 GCA_002079205.1 Phalaenopsis hybrid cultivar
ATTTTAACTTCTAGCATATAATTGAGGGGCATCTCATTTCTTCTATAAATATTGCCTACTCTTTGACATATATCACTAGTTCTGATATAAGCATTAATATCTCTAAAAATTGTAGGCCAATAAAATTCATATTGTAAAATTTTGTATGTTGTTTTATCAACACCAAAATGTCCCCCAAAATCAGAATTATGACATTTTTGGATAATCTCATATGTTTCTTCTAATGGTACACATCTTCGAATAATCAAATCCTCTCCTTGTTTATATAAAAATGGGTTATCCCAAAAATAAGTCTTAGCTTTAGAAATAAATTTCCTCTTCTGTTAGTATGTCATTCCATAGGGTATAATATCACTAACAATAAAGCTCACAATGTCGGCATACCACGGAACACACCACTCATTAATAGTGAACAATTTTTCATCTAGAAATGTTCATTAATTTTATTTTCAAAATAGAATGATTTTTCTAATTCAAGCCTGAACAAACGATCAGCAATTTGATTTTCAATCTCCTTCCGATCTACTATTATAAAATCAAATTCTAGCAAAAGAAGAATCCATCTAATAAGTATAGGTTTAACATCCTTCCTTTTCATTAAAAACTTAATAGTAGAATGATCTGTACGCACTATACAATGAGTTCCAATTAAATATGATCTAAATTTATCAAAAGAATATACTAATGTTAATAACTCTTTTTCAGTTGGTGTATAATTAATTTGAGTTTCGTTAAGAGTTTTACTAGCATAGTAAATAACTTTAAAAATTTTATCATATCTTTGTCCTAAAACTCTCCTATAACATAATCACTAGCATCACACACTAATTCAAAAGGTTTTTCCCAGTTTGGTGAAACTATAATTGGTGCAGTGATTAATTTTTCTCTTAATAACTTAAAATATTTTAGGCATTCCTCATCAAAATTAAAATTGCATCTTTCTTCAATAAATGGCATAAAGGCTTAGCAATCTTTGAAAAGTCTTTAATATATAGCCTGTAGATACCAACATGTCCTAAAAAACTCATAATTTCCCTTAAATTTATGGGATAAGATAAAGTAGCGGTCACTTGAATTTTAGCAGGATCTACTTCCATACCATTTTCTGATTTTTGATTACCTAATACAATTCCTCTTGCTACCATAAATTGGCATTTTTCCCAATTAAGGACTAAATTTGTTTCTTCACAGCACTTAAGAACTTTAGATAAATGTTCTAAACATGAGTTAAATGAAGTTCCAAATAATAAAAAGTCATCCCTAAATACTTCAACCCTTTTTTCAATTAAATCACAAAAATTGCCATCACACATCATTGAAATGTAGCAGGGGCATTACATAAACCCAAGGGCATTCTCCTAAAAGCAAAAGTTCCATAAGGACTGGTAAACGTTGTTTTCTCTTGATCCTGAGGAGATATTTGAATTTGGTGATAACCAGTATATCCATCCAGAAAACAAAAGTATTTATGCCCGGCTAGTCTATCCAACATTTGATCTAAAAAGGGTATTGGAAAATGATCTTTCCTAGTGACAAGATTTAATTTTCTATAATCAATACATATTTGCCACTCTATAACTTGTCTAGCAGGTATTAACTCATTATGATCATTTACAGTTACATTTACTCCTCCTTTCCTAAGAACACAATGAATTGGACTGACTCATGCACTATCTGAAATAGGGTAGATAATTCCACCATCTAACCACTTTAAAATTTCTTTCTTTACAGATTCTTTCATAACAGGATGCAGTCTTCTTTGCAGATCAGCCTTGAGTTTGCAGTTCTCTTCTATAAGAACTCTATGCATACAAATTGATGGACTGATTCCTTTAATATCAGCAATTGTCCATCTAAAGGCTTTTTTAAAATTTTGCAGAAATTTTATCAACCTTTCTTCTTCTTTCATTGTTTATTTTGAGGAATTATCCTAAAAAAGCATATTTTAAAGTAGAGGAATCTCCTAAAAAGGCATATTTTAATTGATCAGGAGGTAATTTTAACTCTAGTACTAGAGTTTTTTCAATAGATGGAAAAAATAATTTATCCTTGTCTATCGTGTCCAAAACTTCAAAACTTTCTCAAACATAGTTTGAATCTTCCTTAAAAAGATCTTCACATTGATGTAATTCCTCTTCTTGCTCGTGTTTCAAATCTTTTCTTCAAATTTTTCTTCATAAGTAGTCTTAAAATGACATTCACTTAGATATCTTATAACATCCATACTAAAACATTCATCATCTTTAATTTTTGCAGGGTATTTCATTGATCTTGAAATGTTAAAAGTAATAATTTGATCATTGATGTGCATTGTTAATTCCCCTTTTTGCACATCTATCACTGCTCTTCCTGTGGCTAGGAAAGGTCTCCTCAAAATGATAGGTATCTCTTTATCTTCCTCCAACACAATGAAATCAACAGGAAAGATCTCCTCAAAATGATAGGTATCTCTTTATCTTCCTCCATATCCAGTACAATGAAATCAACAGGAAAGATAAATTGATCCACTTTTACTAGGACATCTTCTATAACTCCTGTAGGGTATGTTATCGAACGATCTGCTACTGCAGAGTTATAGTAATAGGGGTTATTCCTCCTAATCCCAATCTTTTAAATATTGATAATGACATAAGGTTAATGCTTGCACCTAAATGACATAAAGCTTTCCCATAAAATCTGTCTCCTATTGCACATACAATTGTAAAGCTACAAGGATCTTTAAGCTTTTCAGGAAGCTTCTTCTGAATTATCGCACTACACTTCTCATTAAGTGCAACAGTCTCGTTATCTTCAAACTTCCTTTTTCTGTTGAGAATATCCTTCATAAAATTTACATAGCTCGGCATTTGTTCTAAGGCTTTATCAAAATGAAATATTAATTGTAAGCTTCTTAAATATTTCCATAAATTTTGAAAATTGCTTATCCAACTTTTGCTGACGAAGTCTCAAGGAAATGGAGGTGGTGGTTTTTATAAATCAATTTTTAGTGGAGAAATAGGTCTCTTGGAATCTTTTGGAGCGTCCTCTTTTGATTCTTCAATTTCTCCTCTCTCTACTTCAATATCTTTTTGAACCTGACCTTCCAACTCTCTTCCTCTTCTAAGTTCAACGGCTTTTACTTGTTCTTTATTTTGGTCTTTTGGATTTGATTCAGTATTACTAGAAAGTGTTCCTTGGAATTTATTACATAATGAATTTTGTATTTGCCCAAGTTGATTCTCGATATTTTTAATTGTAGCTCCTTGACTTTGTAATTGATTTCCCATTTGTAACACCACCTCTTCTATAGACAACTTCTTCTCCTTAAACTGTGTATTACTATTGAAACCTGGAGGATAGTAGATCTATAATTATTATTCCCTTGGTTGTTCTAGTTTTTCAATGGTTTTCCTTAGTTGTTCTCCCATTATTGATTATTACCACCCGAACTGTTATTCCAGTTAAAGTTGTGATGGTTCTTCCAACCTGGGTTATAATAATTTGAATATCGGTTGTTTTTATTATTATTTATGGCATTCAAAGTTTCTAATGATGCTTGAGAATCTACCATTTGGCCTGATGAATTCTCCTCAATCATGAAAATTGGTTGAGAAAAATTCATTCCAAATTGGTCTAACTTCCTTGAAACAGCAGCAACTTGATTTGCTAACATGGTAAATGCATCAGTTTCATGAATATTCGCTACTTTCGTAGGATTTACCCTCTCAGAAGGCCAGTAAAAATTATTAGAAGCCATTTCTTCAATTAAAGCGTAGGCGTTATGAAATGGTTTTGACATCAATGAACCACTAGCAGCGGCATCGATAATTGATCTACGGGATCCAACTAATCCATTATAAAAAGTTTGAATCATTAACCAATCTGGTATAGCATGGTGTGGACACTTTCTTAAGAGTTCTTTAAATCTTTCTCAAGTATAGCATGGTGTGGACACTTTCTTAAGAGTTCTTTAAATCTTTCCCATGCTTCATAAATATAGTATGGTGTGGACACTTTCTTAAGAGTTCTTTAAATCTTTCTCATGCTTCATAAATAGATTCCCTAAACTGATTGAAAGATGTAATATCATTTATAAGCTTTGCAGTTTTTTATGGTGGAAAATATTTAGTGAGTAATTTTTATGCTAAATCACCCCAAGTTTTGATAGATACAGGCGCTAATGAATTCAACCACATCTTGCTTTATCCCTCAGTGAGAAAGGAAATAACCTAAGTCTTATGGCATCATCTGATATACCATCGTATTTAAATGTAGAGCACAATTCTAGAAAATCGGCAAGCTGTAAATTTGGATCTTAAGTTGGTGATCCCCCAAACTAATTATTTGATACCATTTGGATAATAGCAGGTTTAAGCTCAAATGAATTAGCCACTATAATAGGTTTTTGAATACTACAATGAAGTTCATTTATAGTAGGGTTGGCATAATCTCTTAAAGGTCTAAACTCTTGATGAATTTCAGCATTTTGATTATTTTGGTCTGCCATTTCTATAATTTTTTTTTGGATTTTTCAAAATTTATAATTTTTTTTTAATTTTTCTAATAGTTCTTTCTAATTCAAAATCATAGGGCACTAGTCATTCAGAACCTGAACTACGCATACACTAACATAAAATAAAATAAAATAATATTCAAAAAACACACAAAAAATAAGATACAATACTTAAAGTTTAAATAAGACTTTCTAAAAATAGAAATTTTGCTTTCGACTCACCGGCAACGGTGCCAGAAATTTGATCCCTCTTGATACTTCTATTATGCAAAGTACAAAAATAATTGAGATTATATTTCACTTATATTTCCTTATTTTACAACAAAACCAAAAACTTGATCCTGAAGAAAAATAAGAATTTAACTTCTAATTTATATACATTGGGATACCACGCAAGTATACATATCGTTATCAAGTAATATAGGACTTTTTGATTAAGACCTCAATATCGAACCCATAGGGAATTTATACAATATTCATTTTTAAAAACCTTTCTATTTTTATAAAGACAATTACTTAAACTGAATATGTTTTGCAGTAATAAAAATTCAAATATTTTTGGTATTTTTGATATTTTGACAAAACAGTAACAACTTAGAAAGATAACTAGTTTTGTAGATCAAAAGCACTTATTAAGAAAAATATCTTTCTTCTTATCATGAATCAGTAATAAGTATAGGAATTCTATTGTGGAAGTATGCAAATTGTGTTTTGCCAAATAGGAGCAATAATACTCTTTACCTTACTACAGTTGCTATAAAGAACATTGGTTAATTGAAAGTTTGAATAGTTCTGAAGACCGGCTAGGTAAGGAAGATATGAGCTATCGCTCTATAGTTCCCTCAATTCCCTCCACCTGGGGGCTACCATCCCTTATCAGAACCTAAAATAATAAACCAAGTTGGGGGCTTTAATCTGTCACTTTAAAGTTCTCTAACTCTACACCCTTCAACGAATATTTCTCTATTTATTTGCACTCAATCATATGAACTATATTCTCATTCATACAACCTTATATGATTCTTTCCAATTGTTGACTGAGACAATACCATCCCGGTTCATACATGTTCTCATAACAAATTTTAACATCTGGATTGGCCAAATCAAGAAGTAAATGAAGTGCACGGATTTAAATCATATAACTACTTCCAACATTAAAGATCAATACTCTCCACAACTTCCATCCAACTTTATTACTTATCATTTTAAGAAGAAAGATAAAGAAAACTACTCAGAATCCATGGAGAAACTAATTACTTATCATTTTAAGAAGAAAGATAAAGAAAACTACTCAGAATCCATGGAGAAAACAATTACTTATCATTTTAAAAAGAAAGATAAAGAAAACTACTCAGAATCTATGGAGAAAATACCTATCATTTTAAGAAGAAAGATAAAGAAAACTACTCAGAATCCATGGAGAAAATAAAACCACTTATCAATTTCAAGAAGAAAGATAAAGAAAACTACTCAGAATCCATGGAGAAAAAAAAAACACACTTTAGTTTAAAAGTAGAAAAATAAAGAAAACTACTCAGAATACATTGAGAAAATAAAACCACACTTTAGTTTAAAAGTAGAAATCATTGCCAAACCACTAAGAAGTCTCTTTAAAGATCAATACTCTCCACAACTTCCATCCAACACTTAATTACTTATCATTTTAAGAAGAAAAAAATACTCAGTATCCATGGAGAAAACAAAACCACACTTTAGTTTAAAAGAAGAAATCATTGTCAAAAATCATGGAGAAAACAAAACCACACTTTAGTTTAAAAGTAGAAATCATTGTCAAACCAACATACTTCCATCCAAAACTTAATTACTTATCATTTTAAGAAGAAAGATAAAGAAAACTACTCATATCAATGGAGAAAATAAAAACACACTTTAGTTTAAAAGTAGAAATCATTATCAAACCAACAACAAGTCTCAATTAAAACCAAAGAAGTCTCAAAACAAAAAGATAAAAACTTATCTCAAGTTCTCCACCAAACTCCTGAAATTCCTTTGAATCTCTTCTCTTTACAATCACTCAAAATAAACTAAAAAAGGATAAAATATAAGTAAAAGTAGTGCTTGAAAACCTCTCTGAACTAACTCCCCAAATGAGAACTTTCAAAACTTTCCAAGTATTTTCAGGACTCTTTTCAAAGTCCTCTTTTCTTTCTTTTATAGTTTTTCAAGAGGTGCCTTGGAAACTCTTCAAAATATGTCTACATTCGATGTATTCCCCCAAGAGATGCATCCTTTCGTGATAATTTTCTTCCATGGTGGTTATAACCACTAATTAAGCCAATGGGTGCCTCAAAAACCTCTTCCTAATTTGTAAAAACTGACTTTACTCATCTAGTAATTGCCACTGGCGCTTAAGCGTGGGTCCTCTGGTGCTTAGGCAAGGCCTTCTCTGTTTACCCGGTGCATAATCGCTGGATCTGGCACTTAGGGGCTAAAACTCAAATGCACATTTTTCACCCTTTTTCTCTAAATTTGATCCCTTTTCACTCCTTTAAGCATTTTTCACCTATTTTACTTGTATGTGCAAGAAAAATACAAAATACCTTCCATTAAAGCGCAATATCTCAAAATGAGGTATAAAAATGTGCCTAAAAATCCATATATTTTAGGTGTATCAATAAGCCTCTTTATCATTAGAACTCAATCGTGTAATTTCTACATATCAAAACTGACGAACTTTCTCCAGTTGAAAATTCCAAATCTAGCTGAGTTTTTAGAGTGGGAATAAGGCTATAAACGAGCCGAGCTTGAGCGACCTCAGGCTTGGCTCGTGTTTGGCTCGTTCAAAATAGCTCGTGTTCTAAATCGAATCGTGTTCAAAATCGACTCGTGAATAGTGTGTTTGTGTTTAGCTCGATTTAAATATTTGTGTTCGTGTTCGGCTCGTGTTTGACTCGAAATTGGCTCTTTAAAAGTAAATTGAGAAAAATAGATGAAAAGTGTTGGATTCAAATATGGATCAAATATATACAAAAGAAGACACTAACCACATTGTCACATGAGGTGTTATGACTTAAAATTAGACATAAATATATATAATACATTATTATATAAATAATATATGTAATATATTGTTATATAAATAGTTATATATATATATATATATATATATATATATATATNTACGAGAGAACAAAGAGTTGTTCGTGTTCGGCTCTTTTATAATTTGAGCTTCAAAAATTTATTCGTGTTCAGCTCGTTTACTTAAAAAACGAGCTGAACACGAGCTACTTAACGAGACAAACACGAGCTGTTCGCAAACATAGAGCTTTTTTGACAGCCCTAAGGGGGAAGCCATAGGATTTGAAAAGTAGTGACTCTTCCCTCGTTTTCCCCCCTAAAATATCATTTGGAGTTAGTTTTTAGGAGTTATATGGAGAAGAAACCACAAAAAACCACCATTTGACACATTTTAAACATTTTCAGACATACGGCGCATCATGCGCCAACTCTCTGAAAAGTGGCGCATCATGCCCCAGTTCCAAAATTTCCACCGTTATGATTTTGATCCATTAAATCCTTTGTTTTTATATAAAAATATGAAAATAAATATGTTTCTAAATAATTTATCAAATACACGGACTACATAAAGATATAAACATAAATTTATCTAAAATATTTCAAATAAAACAAACTCAAAAACTAAGTAACAATGATACATATAGGTTGCCTTTCACAAACCGCTTGGTTTAATGTCATCTGCCCAACATTCCCAATCTCATTCTAGGTGACCCAACATTACAGTCTCTTTGAAAGTTGGTCTTTAACCTTCAAAATATGATTTCAATCTGTGCCCATTGACTTTAAATATTTGTCTAGTCTTAGGGTCTTCAATATTAACTGCCCTATAGGGGTAGACCTTTATAACTTTAAATGGCGCTTTCCACCTAAACTTTAATTTTTCAGGAAATAATTTTAATCTTGTATTATATAATAAAACTTCAAATCCAGGTTCAAATTCTCTTTTTATTATCTTTCGATTATGCCATTCTTTCATCTTTTTCTTAGAAATCCTCGCATTATCGTAAGATTCATTTCTAATTTCCTCAAGCTCCTTCAGTTGCAATAATCTTTTCTCACCAGCTTCTTTCAAATTGAAATTGAATTCTTTTAGCACCCAATAAGTTTTATGCTCCAACTTAACTGGCAAGTGACAAGTCTTCCCAAATATTAATCTATAAGGGGACATTCTTATCGGTGTCTTATAGGCTATTCTGTATGCCCACAATGCAGTATCCAATCTAGTAGACCAATCCATTTTACAAGGATTCACACTATTTTCCAAAATTCTCTTAATTTCATAATAAGATACTTATACTAAGCCACTAGTCTAGAGATGATAAGTAGTTGCAATGTTATGCATTATATTATATTTTTCCACCAATCTTGTAGTTGTTGCATTCCTAAAATGAGATCCTCCATCGGTAATGATTACTCTTGAAATTCCATATCTTGTGAAAATATTTTTAATTAAAAATTTTAAACACTCACATCGAGGTAAAGTGAGTGCTTCAATCCATTTTAAAATGAAATCCACTGCAATTAATATGTATATATTTCTGAATGAGGGTATAAATGGTCCCATAAAATCTAACCCCATGTAGCAAAAATTTTAATTTCCAAATTAAAATTTAGAGGCATTTCATTTCTTCTTAAAATATTACCTACTCTCTGACACTGATCACATGTTTTGATATATATATATTAATATTTCTAAATAGAGTAGGCTAATAAAATCCAGATTGTAGAAATTTCTAAAAAGTTCTATCTTCCCAAAATGTCCTTCGAATTTAGAATCATGAAATTTTTGAATAATTTCTTGAATTTCTCTATAAGGCACACATTGTCTCTTCATTAAATCTTTACATTGCTTATATAAATAAGAATCATTCCAAAAATAAGATCTTGCATCATGAATGAATTTCATTTCCTATTGTTTTGTTAATCCATATGGTAAAATACCACTAACAACATTATTTGCAATATGAGGATATCAAGGTATTTCCCATCTTTTTACAACATAAAGTTATTTATCAGGAAAAGTTTTATTAATTTCTTTATCCATGTCAATCATTTCTTCTTGTTCTAGCCTAGACAAACGATCAGCAATTTGATTCCCATTCCCTTTCCTATCGACTACCACAAATTCAAACTCTTGCATAAGAAGTAACCATCTAATTAATCTTAGTTTAGCTTCCTTCTTTTGCATCATATATTTAATAGCTGAATGGTCAGTATGCACAACACATTTATCACCAATCAGATATGATCTAAACTTATCAAAAGCATACACAATAGCTAATAAATATCTTTCAGTGGTAACGTAAATAATTTGAGCATCATTAAGAGTCTTACTAACATAGTACATAACCATAAAAATCTTATCATATCTCTACCCTAAATCAGCTCCAATTGCATACTCACTAGCATCACACATTAATTCAAAAGGTTTCTCCTAATTAGGTGGTCAATTTTTGCTTTAAAGTTTCAAAGGCTTTAAGACAATCTTAATTAAATCAAATAATGTATCTTTTTTCAGAAATTGGCATAAGGGTTTAGTAATTTTTTAATATATCTCCTATAAAATCTAGGATGTCCTAAAAAGCTCCTCACTCCTCTTACTGTGGTAGGTGGAGGTAGTTTGATATAACATGTATTTTTGCAGGATCTACTGCCATGCCATTTTCTAAAATTTTATGCCCAAGAAAAATTCCTCCTCCAACCATAAATTGACATTTTTCTTAGTTCAATATGAGATTAGTGTTTTCATAACATTCCAAAACTTTTTTTAAATGATTTAGACATATTTCAAATGAAGTTCCAAATACAGAAAAATCATCCATAAAGACTTCAATCCCTTTTTCAATCAAATCTCTGAAAATTGACATCATATATCTTTGAAATGTTGCAGGTGCATTACATAATCCAAAATGCATTTGCTGAAAAATAAAGCTTCCATAAGGACTAGTACATTTTGTTTTATCTTGATCCTTTAGCAATAGGTAGTTGATGATAACTGTTATATCCATCTAGAAAAAAAAAATTTATTCCCAACTAATCTATCCAACTTTTGGTTCAAAAAGGGTAAAGGAAAATGGTCCTTTCTGGTGGCAACATTTAATTTTCTATAATTTATGTAGATTCTCCAACCAATGACTTGTCTTGTTGATATATTAATTTTACTCATTTGTCACTACAGTCAAAGCTCCTTTCTTTGGAACACAGTGAATTGGACTAACCCAAGCACTGTCTGAAATAGGATACATTATTCCAGCATCTAACCATTTTAAAATTTCTATCCTTACTACTTCTTTCATCATATTTAATCTCCTTTGAGGATTAGCTCTTGGATTATGTTGATCTTCTAATAAAATTTTATGCATACAAACTGAAGGACTGATTCCTTTAATATCAGCTAATGTCCATCCAAAGGCTTTCTTATATCTTTTCAAAGTTTCCAACAACTGTTTTTCTTAAGTATCAGTTAGTTCTGAGGATACTATAACAGGTAATGTAGATAAAACTCCTCAAAATGCAAACTTCAAATGTGCAAGAAGTGTTTTTAGTTCTATTTTAGGAGGTTTCTCAATAGATGAAATCAAATTCTTGTTACCTTCTATAGGATCAAACATTTCAAATTATTCCTGAACATAATCCATATCCTCTTCACTCACTTCCATATATTCATCTTGAATTTTATTCTCATCTTGATATTCCATATATTCCTTTTTAAATTCTCTTTCAAAAGTTTTCTTAAAATATTCTTGGCTTAAATCTTAATTAATATCCATTCTGAAGCATTCAATCTCTTGCTCTTTTATAGGGTATCTAATTGATTTTGCATTATTAAATGTAACCTCTTGATCACTAACTCTCATAGTAAGTTCTTCTTTTTGCACATCTACCAAAGCTCTTCCAGTGGTTAGGAATGGTCTTCCTAAGATGATATGAATTTATTTATCTTCCTCCATATCTAATACATAGGAAAAATAAATTTACCAACTTTTACCAAAACATCTTCTATAACTTCTTTAGGATAGGTAATCCAACGATCAGCTAACTGAAGAGTTACCGTTGTAGGTGAAATATCTTCTAAGCCTAACCTTCTGAAAAATTGATAACAGCATAAGATTAATACTGGCTCTTAAATCACATAAAGCTTTTCCATAATTTTTTTTCCAATAGCACAAGGAATTGTAAAACTTCCAGGTTCTTTAAGTTTTCTAGGATCATTAATTTCCTCAAAATTTCCAAAAATTTTGAAAATTGATTATCTCTATGTTTCTACTTCAATATTTGAGGAAATAGATGTGGTGGTCTTTCTACAATGATTTTCATTGGTTTAATAGGATTTTCTACGTCAAAATAAAAATCTTCACTAGATTTTTCATTTTCCACCTCATCTTTTTCAACTTCAATGTCTTGTTTAAATCTAGTTTATAATTCTTTTCCACTTCTCAGTTGAATAACTTTAATTTTCTCTTTGTTCTGATCTTTAGGATTTACTTCAATATTACTGGGCAATGTTCCTGGAGGTCTATTGTTAAGTGCAATAGTAATACAAACCAATTGATTTTTCATGTCTCTAATAGCAGCTCCTTGACTTTGTGTTTGACTACCCAATTATAATATCAATTCTTCCATTCATACTTTTTTCTCCTTACTCTATAAATTATTAAATCCTGGGGGGTAATAAGGTTTATAAGCTTGATTCCCTTGATTGTTGGAGTTTCCCAATGGGTACACAGCAGTATTGTTTCCCCATTGCGGATTTGCGGTAATAGAATTATTGTTACTCCAAGTAAAGTTTGGATGATTCTTCCAACTAGGGTTATAATTGGCATAAGGGTTATTAGAACGGTTATTTATTGCATTTAAAATATCATAAGAAGATTGAGATTCTATCATTTCTCCCAATGAGTTTTCATTAAGCACAAGTGCTATCTGAGATTACTTCATTCCGTATTGATCAATCTTCTTTGATATAGCAGTTATTTGGGCAGCTAAAATAGATATGACATCAAAATCATGAGTACTAGCTACTCCTTTTGGATTTATCCTTTTAGAGGGCCATTGAAAATTATGTGTAGTCATCTCTTCAATTAATGAATATGCTTTATTGAATGGTTTTAACATTAATGATCCACCAGCAGTAGTGTCAATTATTGATCTAAGAGATCCAACCAACCCATTAAAAAAAGTTTGAATTATTAACCAATATGGCACCGCATGGTGTGGACACTTTTTAAGGAGATCATTAAATCTTTCCAATGCTTCATAAATTGATTCCCCTTCAAACTGACAAAAAGATGTTATATCATTTCTAAGCTTAGCAGTTTTTGAATGTGGGAAATATTTAGATAAGAGCTTTTGTGATAAATGTCCCTATGTTCTGATAGATCCAGGTGCTAATGAGTTTAACTACACCTTAACTTTACCCCTTAGTGAAAAAGGAAAAAGCATAAATCAGACGACATCATTTGACACTCCTTCATATTTAAATGTAGCACATAATTCTAGAAAACTAGAAAGATGTAAATTAAGATCTTCAGTAGTGTTCCTCCAAACTAATTATTTTGAATCATTTGGATAATAGTAGGTTTAAGTTCAAATAAATTGGCAGCTACAACAGGGTTTTGAATACTTAAAGGAATTTCATCTGTTGTAGGTTTAGCATAATCTTTTCACGGTCCCTGATTATGTTCATTTTCATTTCCAACATTATTTAAATTGCAAGCCATTTTGCTAAAACGATCTTTATCTTTTTTTTGTTTTCAAATATTTTTAACAGTTCTTTCTAACTAAGAATTGTAAGGTACTAACTTTTCATATCTTACACTATGCATAAAAATAAATAAAGATAATTAAAAACAAGCAAAAAAACTTAAAAAAAAATGCTTAAACTAAACTACAAACACAATTTTTTTATTTTTTCTAAGAAAAATAAAGTAAAATACTAATATTTTATGTTACTTCCCTGACAACGGTGCGAAAAACTTGATGCAGACAAATTTAGTATGAGAATTTTGCAAATATTTTTCAATATTACAAAATGACACAAGGTGGATATATAATAATTATGCAATATAATCTCAACAAAAATACTCTTTATGTAAATAATTTATTTTTTAAAACACTTTTTAAACTATCAAATCCCCTTTAGTATCAACTCAAGTATACGTATTGCTCAAGTAATAAAGGACTCTAAAGGAGTCTTAGATATTGATTCCGCAAGGAAGTTGAAAAATCCTAAATTAAATTATGAAAATTATTTTATAACAAAAACAAAAACAAAAGTAAAAGTAAAGTGCAAAGTTTGAAAATTATTTACACAAGTGAATACTAATTAAAATGCAGATGTAAGACTAAAAAAGTTAAACTAACCTAAATACTAAACTTTCAAAAGTAAAATTACGAAAATTAAATAAAGTTTTATTGTGGTGGAAAGTTCAAATTTAAGAAGCATCATTCCACTTTATAATGATTATATGGATTGTGAAGAAATTTAATCATTTGAAAATACATTTAAAATATGATTTGTGCCAAATAGGAGCAATCCTATTCATTACCCTCTTCCGAGTGCTATAAAGAACATTGACTAATCAAGAGTTTGGTCCCTAATTCCATGATTATGCTGGGAGGATACCGACTGCCCTCTAGAGCTCTCACTACTCCCTCCTCTGAGGGCTAACAATCTCGCATTAGTTTCCAATCAATTGGACCAAATTGAGGATTTTAATCTGTCATCTTAAAATATTCAATTCTACATCCCACAAAGTATATCTCCCTATTTATTTGCACCCAATCCCATGGATGACATACTCTCCCATGAAATTAATGTGATTCTCCGAAAGTTGTAGAAATCATATCTCATTTAAGAACATATGTCTCTCAATAAGTTTTAACATTTCAATTGCCAGATCAAAAAGTAAGTGAAGATCAGAGTTCAAATCATCACAAATTATCGTTGATTAAAACCGTGGAAAACAAATCTATTCTTCACAAAACCATATCTCAAAGTAGGGAGAAGGATAAAGAAGACTACCCAGAATTCATGAGAAGGATACGATAAAGCACAAATTTCATATATAAAAACAAGTTTACAAAACAAAGGAAATAAAAATACAACTTATCTCACAATCCTTCTCAAACAAATCTCTATAAGTTCTCTCCAAGCCTTACTCTCTTTACAATCACTCCCAATTCTCTCTTAGAAGTGTAATGAAGAGGAAATCTCTCATCTTCCCTCTCCTATTACAACCCTAGAAATAAATCTCCTCTTCTCTCTCTATCTCTAACTCACGCCCCCTTTCTCTCTCTCTGATGCAACACACTTCAACTCTTCAAGTCTTCTTATTTTATTTTGGGCTGCCTCCTTTGGAAAAGAATTCAAAATTTCTTCCAAAATTATCTCCAAAAGTCAACTCTTTTGAATTCGAAAGAAGTGTCATTTGATCCAAGAGTCATATCCCTTCTTGAAAGATACTTCCAAAGTGTTCAGATGCATTGAATTACTCAAAAAGGTGTGTAGAATAAGTGTTCCTTTAAAAATTCACATAAAATTCATCTCGAACCACCTTAATTTGAAAAAGTCATCCTTTGCACATCACGCGTCAATTCTCTAGATTTTGGGGCATCATGCACTGATCTGGTGCATCATGCACCGATCTGGTTCATCATTTGCCAGATTCAAAAATTCGTTGTTCTAGCTCCAAAATTTGTCTTTTTTGCCATTTTTGCTCCAAATGCCTAAAAATGATATAATTGCAAAAAAAATAGAAAAATACACTTCTTTAAAGTGCAGTATCACCAAAAGTAAGCATAAAATAGGTACTTAAAATAATATATTATTTTGGTGTATCAGCTACACTGTTCACTAAGTCACAAAAGAGAAACCACAATCACAAGATCTGGATGGAGTAGGTTTCATCCTTTATCAGTAGGAGTTTCTTCAGTAGAAGGAACTCAGAATTTTTAACATCTCTTCTCTCCTCTGAGAGAGTAGGTTTCATCGCTTGTCAGATACCACTAGGGATGAGAGCCTCCATAAGATTATTGCTGCTCTTTCACCTCCTCATAATCATGGTAAGGAGTGGGAGAAGACCACTTCCCTTACCCGAGTTTGTACTGCATTCAAGAGATTGGGTGTTAAAGAAGAATGTTCAACTATCAAGCTGCTCAAGTGAGTAGCTTGCGCAGTTTCACCCTAGATGAAAAATGAGATCTTGAACAAAGTCAGACTCATCCGTTAACTACAGAAACCAACAAAACTACCCTGAGCCCATGTTCCAGTTAGATTCTGGCTTGGAAGTTGTGTTGATAGTGTTTCTACCGTCTCAGATACTGCCACCATTACCTCAAGACTTATAGAACATAGACCGATCAAGTCACATTTGGGTCCTAGACTACCATTTACAATTATTTATAAGGATTTCCCAAAGAAAGGTAATGGGAAGAGACATGTTACTGCTGTACTTGGTCCGCACCGTGGGGAGCATACTTCAATTCAACACACTGATGCCTCGCTGAGACACTCCTTCTTAAGGCATCAATTAAAGAAAAAGTTTGGGTACCCAAGAGTGTCGCAAAGGTACATTCTGATGAACCCGTGGGGCATTTCTGTGGAATGAAGCATAGGTCTGCTGTGCTAAATGTTGTTACTGTTGTTGCCACCGAGTCCATTATCGAAAAGGATGATATTCAAGAAAGGCCGACAGATCTCAAGTTAATTCAAGAGATAGAATTCAATGATAGTGTAGAAAAGCTTAGAGTGGAGATCTCAAAGTTAGCTAAAGAACGAGTAGTGGGTTTCGATGATGAAGATTTTGATTTCACAAACTTTCTCGATGAGGAGTTCATGGAGATTAATGTTGTTGAGACTAGGGTCACTGTGTCTACGCATGATGCTCTACTTTATGGTGATGAGAACTCCACAGATGACCTGCAAAGGACCATTGAATTGAGCGATGAACAAATCAATTGAATGGAGAAAAGGATGGAGGAAATGGCCGCCACTATGGTTTCCATGGCTACAATTCATGGGTAGTCTCAAACGCAACAGATGGCATCCGAGATTGTACATATTACTGATGACAAGAAGGAAGTTGCTCCTGCCAATAGAGAAGAGCCACAGAGAAAAGACTCTACTTAAAGTTTGGTGTTGAAGAAATATATCAAGTAGTTAGTTGAACAACAAGTGAAGGAGGCCTTATCCGAATCTAAGGGTGGGACATATATTACAAAGGGTAGAATTTACCCAGAGGAAATTGATGCAATACCATACCCCAAGGGCTTTGAGCTGCCAACTTTCCAAACGTTCGATGGTACTAGAAATCCCCGTCAGTATATAGCGCATTTTCGGGCCATTTGTTGCAATTTCAGAGGTAATGAAGCTCTTTGGTTCTATCAGTTTGTCAGCAATTTATCAGGAATTGCATTTGACTGGTATGCCAAGTTGCCCAATGGATCAATGAATATGTTCGCCAAGTGTAAGCATTTGTTTGTAAAGACGTTTGCTAGAGCACAACACCATGTCACAATAAGAGATCTCGTAGTGGAAAGAAAAAAACTCAATGAGACCTTGGTTGACTACATTCTGAGATGGAGGAACTTGAGCATGTAGTGTGAACCTCAGCTACAAGAACAATATGCAATTGAGATTTTACTCAAATGCATTCATAGTCTAGTAGTCTGTAAGAAGAGGACAAACATATGGAGACTTTAAAAAAGGCTGAGAAGTCCAGAGCAGGTTTGACATTTGAGAAGAAGTCTAAGATGGTGGCAATGGTTGATAAGGGAAAGCAGTCGAGGAGGAATCACGCTGAGCAGTCTCTTCAGGGTTCCCAACAGTCATCACAACATGTTCAGTCTCATCTGCAGTAGTATGTTCAGCAGTACAGCAAGTCTGACCAATGGTCACTTCAGAGGGGAGTGTACAAATAGATGTCAAGATGGGTATGTAATTTACAGATCGGTTGAACATGGTAAACTCCTTCAAGGACAAAGCTGTGCCAGAGATGTTCAGAAATTTGATCAAGAAACTTAAGTTCATATTTTCATAGCCAAAGAAACTAGAAGAGTCTGATAATAAGGATCACCCTAATTATTGTCCGTACCATGTATTACTTAGACATGCCATTGAGGTCTGTTTCAATTTCAAGGATTGTCTTGAGAGTATTCTCAAAGAGGGAAATAGATTGATTCCAAAAGAGTATTTAAGAAAATCCAAAAGAGGTTCTGTAAATATGATTTTGGTCAAGCCAATCAATTTAATAGATCTGTATTCATATGAGAGTCATTGGGGCATAGTCTGGAGAAAATCATCCAAGAAGATATTGGATCAGTTTTAGACCACATCAGCACAAGACACCACTTAGAGTCTGCAGCATACCAGACCAAAGATGGAGATTAAACCGATTAATTCACAGCAGTCGAAGGAAAAGAAGGATTTTATCTTGCATGAGATGAAGAGTGATAGTGCGAGGGGTAGGATAGGGGCTACCTCCATTAGATTGGCTGTTTCAAAACTGGGGGAGAAATTTCTTAAACCGCTCACTATGTATGATTATCTTTTTGCCCCTCAGGGGTCTTTTGAATATGAGAATTGTAATTTTAACTACATTTGACTGTCTCTTGTGATAATGTAACTAACTGTTACCAATCTAACCACAATTTTGATTTTCTAAATAATCCTTAAATCATAAGTAAGTCTGATGAACATGCTAACGAAAATGGAAAGACGTTAAAGTCACTGGTTACGATAGTTCTGTGAGTGAGGAGTCAGTCCTCAAATGTCAAAAAACATTGATTATCATCAACTTAAACTTTATAGATTCAGAAGCAATGTTAGAAGAGTTGGCTACAATGTCAAAAGAAGAAGAGATAGAAGAGACATAAAATAAAGTTAAAATTAGAGGTCTCTATAAATTGGATTATTGACCAAAGGAAAATATGTTGAGATTTTCATACCTATTTTACATAGTTTTTGATGATATTGCACTTTAAATAATTTTGTTGCAGTTATGATTAATTATGGTCATTGGAGCAAAAAGATGCAAAAACGGTGCAATTTGGAGCAAAAACGAGCAAGAAANATATTTACATAAATCAAACTTATAGTATTTCTGAATTAAAACTTTACTGCAATAGATCATAACTTTTATGTAGTACTAAAATTACTTGAGGATAATTAATAGTTAAGTTTGGGAGATTTTGACCAAAGGAAAATATGTTGAGATTTTCATACCTATTTTACACTATTTTTGATGCTATTGCACTTTAAATAAGGATATTTATTGATACTTTATTGCAGGTATGATGAATTATGGTCATTGGAGCAAAAAGATACAAAAGCAGTGCAATTTGGAGCAAAAACGAGCAAGAAATGAAATTTTGCCCTGTCACCTTTGGACAAGTCTTTGGATGCTTAATCTCTTTTACACTTCTTGCATATTTTTGAATGAGATTACACTTTAAAGATAGGTTATTTTCATGCTTATTTTGTAGGGCTATCTGTTAGGAACACAACGCAACTAAAATGGGGCAAAACAGAGCTAAAACGAAGCCAAACCGAGCGAAACGGTGGAGTTGCGCAGTCTGCTCGCCGACGGCTCCCAAAATGGCACTGACGGCGAGATTTACCTGAGAAGACCGAAAAATGACAAAAAAGCTCGCCGACAGCGCCCTCGGGCTCGCCGATGGCTCCCGGGACGACTATGGACCGACTTTTGGCGGTGCTGGGCCGAAATTCAACGTATTTGGACGTTTTTTGAAAGGACTCTTGTGGAAACTCTTCAAACTTCGTCCCTACACTTTAAAAGAACGAATTTAGGTTAGAAAAAGTGTTTTTTTGCGAGAGGAATGTTAGTAAAAGTGTGGAGAAAGTTTAGGGTTTTTTGAATAGCAGTAGAAATGTACATTTTTACCCTTTTGGAGAGATTGAAAAGGAGATTTTGAGAGAATTTGTAAGGAGATGTTCTAGCATTGCATGGATCNAAAAGGACGGTTGTTTTCATTCTTATTTTGCAGGACAATATGTTAGGAACACAATGCAACTGAAATGGGGTGAAACGGAGCTAAAACAGAGCGAAATGGAGCGAATTGGTGAAGCTGCGTAGTCTCCTCGCCGACGACGCCAAAACGGCGCCGACTTTTGGCGTCGTCGATGAAATTTACCCGAGAAGACCAAAAAATGACAGAAAAGCTCGGCGACGGTGCCTTTGAGCCTCCCGATGGCATTCGGGAAGACTATGGACCGACTTTTGGCTGTTATGGGCCGAAATTCAAAGTATTTGGACGCTTTTTGAAAGGGTTCTTGTGTAAACTCTTCAAACTTCATCCCTGCACTTTAAAAAAATGAATTTAGGTTAGAAAAAGAGGGTTATGTGTGAGAGGAATGTTAGGAAAAGTATGGAGAAAGTTTAGGGTTTTTAGAATCGGAGTAGAAATGTAGATTTCTACCCTTTTGGAGAGATTGGAGAGGGGATTTTGGGAGAATTTGTAAGGAGATNAAGAGATTTTTTTCTTTCTTTCAAAGGGAAAGAACTAAGTATTGTGTTCTTCATTATCTTATGGTTTTGTAAACACTTATCTAGTGGATTTGCTTGCTAAGTATTGTGTTCTTCATTATCTTATGGTTTTGTAAACACTTATCTAGTGGATTTGCTTGTTTTAAAAGTTTTTTGTTGTGTTTTCTTCGTGCTTTGTGATGTGTTTGTCTTACTCTCTCTCTTTTTATTTGGAAATAATGGTATGAGAAGATTATACCGTTGTTTTCATTTTACTTTTCTTCTGTAATGAGTGGAATTCATGTTTAGGATTTTGTGATGCATGTTAGAAGTGGATTTAATTTTAAATGTGATGACTTTTACTTGCACTTACATTACAATAAAGGTCTGTTGTAGTGTTAAAATTTGTTGTAATTGCATTAAGATCTGAGATGGTTGTGTAATTCTCAACAAAGTAGAACCACATTCAGATTTCATGGATGGTTAAGTTCATGGGAGTAGAATGCAAATAAATAGGGAAATATACTTTGATGGGCGTAGAATTGGAGATTTTAGGGTGACAGACTAAAATCTTCAATTCAGTCCTATTGTTTAAGTACTGAAGCGGAGATGTTAACCCTCAGGCAAGGGGAACGTGGGAGCTCCGAAGTGAGAGTCGGTATCCTCCCAGCCTAGCCACGAATTCAGTAAACAAGCATAGGATTAGTCAATGTTTTTTATGCCTGGACCAAAGGGTAAAGAATAGAATTACTCCTATTTGGCACATACAATATTTAATGCATCTCATTCCTTTACATTATCCAATTCATTACATAAGAATAGTAGTTTTTAATATCTCAAAATTCTCCAAACCAATTCAACCAAAAAGGGTTATCTTTAGAATAAATATTTGCATTTAGTTAAAGTTACTATCTTTACATTTAACACTTGCATTCAGGAGTAGTTGCTAGATAAAATATCCCTTTAATCGACAATCCAAACTAAGGAATAATTGTAGTAGATTAGAATTTGACTAAGGACTTCTTACCTCGCTTCGTTGTGGGATCGATAAATGGGACTCCTCTGAAGCCCTGTATTACTTGAGCGATACGTATACTTGCATTTGAAATTGTGACTTTACAAAATCATTAAAAATATATAAATTTGGGTTCATAAATTTAAGCACATAAGAAGTTGCTGTCAAGTTTTTGCTGTCGTTGCCGGGGATTTAAATATTCTAGTAATGGTGCCAAATTTTTGTATTTTTAAGTATATTTAAAGTCGCTGTCAAGTTTTTGGCACTGTTGCCAAGGAAGCTTTGGTAAGAACTTTAGGAAAATTTTAGTTGAAGTACTTAGGCTTAGACTTGGAAAACTATAGTGTCGTAAGAATTATTTTGTGTCAAAAGTGTTTTTCTATGAAAAAGTGTTGTGAAAAAAAAAATTTATGAAAAATAAGGTGTTCGTGAAAATGTTTTGTTGTGTTGAGGATATTTCATCTATTATTTATTTAATTGTTAATGTATTTTTTATTGTGTTGCATATACAAAACAAAGGATCTGCAGGACTTGTACCTTATGATCCTATGTTTAAGAAAAATAAAAAAATAAAAATACAAAAAGGACTCGAAAAATTAGAAATAGAAATGGAAAACTTTCAAAATAATAACTTGGAAAATCATCATACTTCATTGAGGGATTACGTAAATCCTACGACAGATGAAATTCACTCAAGTATACAAAACCCTATCGTAGAAGCTGACTCATTTGAAATAATCCTGAGGATTATCCAACTGGTGCAGAACATCAGTTTGGAGAACTCTCTTTGGAGGAGTCCCTATTTACACTTATCAAATTTTATAGAACTTTGTGCTATATTTTGTTATAATGGTATGTCAGACGATGCAATTAGACTAAGGCTTTTTCCTTTCTCACTAAGGGATAAAGCTAAAATGTGGTTATACTTATTAACAGCTGGCTCTATCTGAAATTGGGAGGAGTTAACTAAAAAATTCCTAACTAGGTATTTTCCACCTTCNTTTTGGAGGAGTTAACTCAGAAATTCCTAACTAAGTATCTTCCACCTTCAAGGACTACTAAACTTAGAAAAGATATTATCTCATTTTGTTAGTATGAAAGGGAATCAATATACGAAGCCTGGGAAAGATTTAAGGAACTCCTATAAAAGTGTCCACATCATGCTCTGCCTGATTGGTTAATCATTCAAACTTTTTATAATGGGTTAGTAGAATCCTTTAGGTTTATAATTGATTCTGCTGCTGGTGGATCATTAATGTGAAAACCATTTGATGATGCGTGTGCGTTAATTGAAAATATAATTGATTCTGCTGCTGGTGGATCATTAATGTGTTAATTGTGATTACAATTCTTGCATCTCAAGTTGCCGCAATATCAAGGAAGTTGGACCAATTTGGAATGAACCAAACTTAATTCACTCCAGTAAGTAAGGAAAGTTAATTAGGGCATATGATTTATTCTAACTTATCATATGATGCTTTAAATACCATAAACAACCCGTACTCTAACTTTTATAACCCAGGTTGGAAGAACCATCCTAATTTAAACTGGTGTCATACTAATGATGGTGGAAACCAAAAATGGGAAAATAATCTTGCAAATCCTAATGGAAGTTGGAATAATCAGGGGAACACAAACTATAGACCTTCGTATCCACTGGACTCTAATAATGATCAACAAATTGAGAATAAGAAGATGTCCATGAAAGAAGTGGTATTGCATTAACAATGATCAACAATTTGAGGATAAGAAGTTGTCTATGGAAGAAGTAGTATTGCAATTAGGAAACCAGTTGCAAAGTCAAGATGCTGCGATTAGAAACATAGAGAATCAACTGGGATAAATTGCTAATTCACTTAGCAACAGACCCCTAGGAAAACTTCCTAGCAACATTAAGATCAACCCTAAAGAGAACACAAATGAACAAGTAGAAGCTGTCCAATTAAAAAGTGGAAGAGAGATAGAGGATGTGTTTAGAAAAGAGAAAAATGTTGTGAAGGAAACTAAAAGACCTGAAGAACATGTTTCTAAGGATCTGAAAAACTAATATCTCCAACTAAAACTAGTTTGGAAAGACCACCACCTCCATTTCCTCAAAGACTTAGATAGCATGAGTTGGATAAAAAATTTTCAAAGTTCATGGACGTACTTAAGAAGTTAACGATAAATATTCCTTTCACTGAAACTTTGAAACAGATGTCAAGTTATGCAAAATTTATGAAGGAGATATTAAACAAGAAAAGGAAATCTGGGGATTACGAGACAGTTGCACTAAGTGAGGAGTGCAGCGCTATGCTTCAGAAAAATTTTCCTCAGAAACTTAAAGATCATGGTAGCTTTACAATTCCTTGTATAATTGGAAAAAAATTATGTGTAAAAGCTTCATGTGATTTAAGATCAAGCATTAATGTGATGCCTCTATCTATATTTAAAAGGTTAGGTTTAGCAGATATTTCTCCCACTACTATAATTCTTCAGTTAACTGATCGATCTATATTTTATCCAAAAGGAATTTTAGAAGATGTGCTTGTTAAAGTGGATAAATTTATCTTTCTTATGGATTTTATTGTATTAGATATGAAGGAAAATAAAGATATTCTCATTATTTTGGGTAGACCTTTTCTTATTACTGGACAAGCTATGATAGATGTGCAAAAAGGAAAGTTAACTATGAATATTAATGACCATGAAACCATTTTTGATGTTTTAAAGGCTATGAAATATCCAACTAAGAGAAATGATGATGATTTTTTTCGGATGGATGAAATTGATTATCTAAGTAAAAACTGTTTTGAGAAAAGTTTTGAGAGTAAGTTAACAGATGAGATCGAAATGGGCTTTCATGATGAGTCTAAAATGTTGTTTTAAAGAAGACTGTATGTATGTTCAGGAGAGGTGTTGAAAAGATAGCCGTTACCAAAAATAGTAAACATATAATTCCATATATTGAGAAATCTCATGAACTTAAGATGAATGTACCCTGTACTATTTTAAAGTCTACCAATTTAGGGAATTCATCTACACGACCAGTCTTTATATCTTTAGATTTGACTCAATCATAAGAAAAACCTGAATTGAATGATAAAATCAGTAAAAGATCTCCTATGAAAGAGTTATTCAAAGTCACTGAATGGCATATTCCGTGGTATACGAACAAAATGAATGAGATTCTTATGCTGGGACAGATTATTAATGAAATTAACAGTTACCCCCCAAAGATTTTACCTAGTGACTCTGAGATAAATCCTAAGGAAATCAATTATGAGCAATTTAAAATTATTGAACTGATATTTAGAAGAGAATTCGAGGATTTGTTTCAAAGAGTTTTAAGTTGAGAGATAAGGACAAGGAAATTGAAAGATCAATGGAAGAAATTCCTGAAAAATTAGAAGATAATTTGAAACAGAAGATATTTATCTAGAATCTGAATTATCTAGAGAGAACTTGATCCAAAATTTGGGAGATCATGAAGTATCATATAAAAATCCATTTCTTATAAATTTCAAGGATGACATTAATATTCAAATTGAGAAAATTACTAGAAGAATATTGGATCTAGAAAGAATTATGAGGAATAAGGATATGAATCAATATGAAAAATAAGAGTTGAAAGAAAAAATTAAATTCAAGGACTTTGTAGGAATCCCTGGATCTGGAAAAAATTAGGCTATTGATCAACGATTACTTAATTGGAATTTTGATCCAGGTGGAATCATTTGTCGGGCTAGCAACATTAAACCAAGCACTTTATGGGAGGCAACCCATAGTTATCTATGTGTTTTGATTTAGTTTGCTTAAGAGTCACGATTATTAGTGTTGTATTGTGGTTGCTTTAGTGTGGATTGATCAGTTTGTTTGATGTTTGGTAGATGTTTGGATTGTTAGTGTTTTGAGTTGCTTTTTTTGTGTCATGAGTGAGATGATTCATTAAATTCTTATTATGGTTAGACTTGTATGTTCTTTTGTGGTAGTTGGATTGACAAGTCCACTACAACTCGGGTCTCACCCGGACTTGAGTTTTACAAAGGACATTATGAATTTTTTACACCGATAGTTCCATCTCAATTTTTTTACTTCCTTTCTTGGACTTTGTTCTCATTTGATAGGAGTCATGAACCTATTTGATGAGTAACTTATGGATGATTTTACATTGTACTTATAACTCCTAGAGGTGCTTAATTATTAGGATATGGTGATGTCTGGTGTTGGTGCTTGAGAACCAATATATTACAAATAATTTTATCTTTGGAATTAGAATCTATAAAATCATTTATAAACACCTAATATATTCGTGCAGGGATTCCGTTAGAAATTGGAAGTAAGTTAGTGAGAGGAGATGAGAAGGAGGAATAATTGACCTCATTTATCTTGCTTGTATATTTGTGTTTATGTTTATGTTTGTGTTACAATAATATAAAGGACTTGAAGAACATTTTTATATTCCAATGCTGATACATGTTATGTTAGTTAGAACTTTGTTTAGTTAATTTCATTCCGGCATGTTTAGTTTAGATTTACTTTCTACTACATATTTTCTATCCTAATAAATAATTACTTATGTTTTTGATAAAAATTTGTGGTAGATAGAATTTCTAAACAGTTTTTCTTCCTACTTATATTTTCTGCACTAAATTGTTATACATGCTAAAAATCAAGTTGGGGGTAGAAAAAAAAACTGAAATTTTACAGTGAATATACTTCCTTTTAGTTTAATATTATTGCATGCATGTTTTAAGCTAGATTTACTTTCTTATGTTGTCATTCTATCCTGATTATGCATGTATATGAATTTGATAGGATATTATAGTAGTAAATAGATTTAATTTTGACTTTTTCTTCCTGCTACATTTTATAAAATTAATTGTAAAATATTCAAATATTTAAGTTTGCGGGAGGGAAGAAAACGATTAACTATTAAATGTTCTCAATTTAAATATTTTCAAAAATTATTTTTTATGATTTTATGTAGCGAATTTAATTTCAGAGAACTATATTTTGTAGATATTTAAATATTATGGTAGATTTAAAGGAATATTTTTGTAAATTTTAATTTTGTAGATTAAGATATTTAGTATAAGAAAATAAGACTATAGTTAACTATTTAAAGTAAAGAAAACTTTATTTTGAAGTATTAAGAATCTTGGAAATTCATTTGAGAAGAAAAGATTGGGGCTCAATGATACTATGAAATATTTATAAGGTAAAGGAATGCTTTGAGTTTCAAATTTTGGGAAAGAAAAGTGAAGTTATGAAATATTTATAAGGTAAAGGAATGCTTTGAGTTTCAAATTTATGGAAAGAAAGGTGATGTAAAATATTTATAAGGTAAAGGAATGCTTTGAGTTTCAAATTAGGGAAAGAAAGGTGATGTTCAAATTACTTATAAGGTAAAGGAATGCTTTGAGTTTCAAATTTAGGGAAAGAAAAGTGAAGATCAAAATCTATAAGGTAAAGGAGTGTTCTTTGAGTTTCAAATTTAGGGAAAGAAAGGTGAAGTTCAAAATCATTAAAGGCTATCCAGATTTTTGAGTTTCAAATTTAGGGAAAGAAAAGTGAAGTTCAAAATCATTAAAGACTATCCAGATAAAGTAATCCTCACTTGAAAATCAAAAAAGAAAGGATTGAAAACAATCCCTGAAAAGAAAAGAAAAATATATAGGATTGAAAGCGGTGATGTTTAAAATCATTAAAGGCTATCCAGATATAGTAATCCTCACTTGAAAAAGGAAAAAGAAAGGCAATCCCTGAAAAGAAAAGAAAAATATATAGGATTGAAAGCAATCCAAATGAAAAAGAAAAAAATATTAATCCTTGAAAAGAAAAGAAAAATATATAGGATTGAAAGCAATCCAAATGAAAAAGAAAAAAAACCCTGAAAAGAAAAGAAAAATATATAGGATTGAAAGCAATCCAAATGAAAAATAGAAAAGAAAGAAAAGCTGAAAAGAAAAGAAAAATATATAGAATTGAAAGCAATTCAAATGAAAAAGAAAAAAAAAAAAGAAAGAAAAGAAAAATATATAGGATTGAAAGCAATCCAAATGAAAAAGAGAAAAGAAAAGAAATAAAAATTAAGAAAGTGAGAAGAAGCTTGAGGAGATGCCTAATCGAAAATTGGCTTCACTGGACCTACCTAAAGGGAAAACCTAAATACATTCCTGAACTTATATTTATAGAATATCATCTTTTAATAGTAATATTCTCATGAAGTTTCTATCATTTGAATATTTTAAGTGACTTGATATTACAACATTTTAGTATCTTTTACTAATAGTGTTCTCATGAAGTTCCTATCATTTGAATATTCTAAGTGTCTTGATATTACAACATATAGTCATTCTTGAAATGAATAGAAAACTAGAACTCTTAAACATGATGCCTAGATAATCTTGTACCTACAGAGTTAATTTAATTACTTGAATTTTTTCAGAAAATCTCACTATGATATTTACTTAAATCAAACTTATAGTATTTTTGAATTAAAACTTTACTACAATATATCATAACTTTTATGTAGTACTAAAATTACATGAGGACAAGTAATAGTTAAGTTTGGGGGATTTTGACCAAAGGAAAATATGTTGAGATTTTCATACCTATTTTACACAATTTTTGATGATGTTACACTTTAAAGAAGGGTATTTTTGATGTTTTTTTTGCAGGTATGATTAATTATGGTCATTGGACAAAAAGATGCAAAAACGGTGCAATTTGGAGCAAAAAACGAGCAAGAAATGAAATTTTGCCGTATCACCTTTCGATAAGTCTTTTGATGCTTAATTTCTTTTACACTTCTTGCATATTTTTGAATGAGATTACACTTTCAAGGAAGGTTGTTTTCATTCTTATTTTGTAGGGCTATTTGTTAGGAACACAACGCAACTAAAATGGGGCGAAACGGAGCTAAAACGGAGCCAAATGGTGGAGCTGCGCAGTCTACTCGCCGATGGCGGAAAAATGGCGCCAACAGTGAGATTTACCCAAAAAGACCAAAAAATGACAGAAAAGCTCGCTGATGGCTCCCTCAAGCCCGCCGATGGCTCCCGTGACGAGTTTGGACCGACTTTTGGCGGTTATGGGCCGAAATTCAACGTATTTGGACGCTTTTTGAAAGGGTTCTTGTGGCAACTCTTCAAACTTCATCCCTACACTTTAAAAGAACAAATTTAGGTTAGAAAAAGAGGGCTATGTGTGAGAGGAATGTTAGGAAAAGTATGGAGAAAGTTTAGGGTTTATAGAATAGGAGTAGAAATGTAGATTTGTACCCTTTTGGAGAGATTGGAGAGGGGATTTTGAGAGAATTTGTAAGGAGATGTTCTAGCATNGATTTTCATACATATTTTACACTGATTTTGATGATATTGCTCTTTAAAGGAACTTATTTTGCATGTTTTTTGGTTTCAAGTATAAGAAATTGACTTTTTTAGAAAAAGAAACAAAAATGGTGCGATTTGGAGCAAAAACGAGCAAGAAATGAAATTTTACCCTGTCACCTTTCGATAAGTCTTTCAATGCTTAATCTATTTTAAACTTCTTGAATATTTTTGAATGAGATTACACTTTAAAGGAAGTTTATTTTCATGTTTATTTTATAGGGCTATCTGTTAGGAACACAATGCAACTGAAATGGGGTGAAATGGAGCTAAAACGGAGCCAAACGGAGCGAAACAATGGAGCTGTGCAGTCTGCTCGCCGACGGCACCCAAAACGGCGTCAATGGCGAGATTTACCTGAGAAGATCAAAAAATGATAGAAAAGCTCACTGAAGGCGCCCTGAAGCCCGCGGACGGCGCCCGAGACGACTATGAACCGACTTTTGGCGGTTATGGACCAAAATTCAATGTATTTGGACACTTTTTGAAAGGATACTTGTGGCAACTCATCAAAATTCATCCCTACACTTTAAAAGAACGAATATAGGTTAGAAAAATAGGGGTTCTTTGTGAGATGAATGTTAGGAAAAGTGTGGAGAAAGTTTAGGGTTTTGAGAATAGGAATAGAAATGTAAATTTCTATCATTTTGGAGAGATTGGAGAGGAGATTATGAGAGAATTTGTAAGGAGATGTTCTAGCATTGCATGGATCAGTGCGAGACTTTGTGGGAGAGATATTCATCTTTCTTTCAAAGAAAAAAAGCTAAGTATTGTGTTCTTCATTATCTTTTGATTTTTGTAAACACTTATCTANAGAGCTAAAATGGAGCCAAACAGAGCAAAACAGTGGAGTTACGCAGTCTGCCCGCCGACGACGCCAAAACGACGCCAACGGCGAGATTTACCCGAGAAGACCGAAAAACGACAGAAAAGCTCGCCGACAGCGCCCGGGACGACCATGGACCGACTTTTGGCGGTTATGGGCTGAAATTCAATGTATTTAGACGCTTTTTGGAAGGGTGCTTGTGGCAACTCTTCATACTTCATCCCTACACTTTAAAAGAACGAATTTAAGTTAGAAAAGGGGGGATTTTATATGAGAAGAATGTTAGGAAAAGTGTGGAGAAAGTTTAGGTTTCTTAGAGTAGGAGTAGAAATGTAGATTTCTACCCTTGGAGAGATTAGAGAGGGGATTTTGAGAGAATTTGTAAGGAGATGTTCTAGCATTGCATGGACGGGGAAAAGTGTGGAGAATGTTTAGGGTTTTTAGAATAGGAGTAGAAATGTAGATTTCTACCCTTTTGGAGAGATTGGAGAAGAGATTTTGAGAGAATTTGTAAGTAGAAGTTCTAGCATTGCATGGATCGGTGGGAGACTTTGTGGGAGAGATTTTCTTCTTCCTTTCAATGGAAAAAGCTAAGTATTGTGTTCTTCATTATCTTATGATTTTGTAAACACTTATCTAGTGGATTTGCTTTGATGAAATGAAGTTTTCCGTTGTGTTTTCTTCATGCTTGTGATGTGTTTCTCTTACTCTCTCTTCTTGTTTAGAAATAATGGCATAAGAAGATTATGCCGTTGTTTTCATCTTACTTTTCTTTTGTAATGAGTATAATTCATGTTTAGGATTTTGTGATGCATGTTAGAAGCAGATTTAATTGTCAATGTGATGGTTTTTACTGGCACTTTATTTACAATACAATAAAAGGCCTGTTGTAGTGTTAAAGTTTGTTGTAATTGCATTAAGACCTGAGAGGGCTGTGTAATTCTCAACAANGAGCAACTCGTGGCTCCCTACATGTTAATATAAAATGTGGTTACAAAAAGAGGGAGGGAAAAAGGATCTCCATTAAAAGCCAAAAGAAATACATAAAGTCTTAGGGGTTTCTCTTTCCACATTATAAATCTACACAACAAAGAAAAAGAGGAAAATAATAAGGTATAGTACCCAAAAATACATGTAACCCAACAAAAAGTATGCCAATCAGAAAAAGTATACCTAATATTGACATGTACAAAGAAACGCAAAAATAGCCATGAGAGAGGCAAAGCCAAAAGTACTCATATGTAGTAACTGGATTCAAAACAGAGAGAGGCAACATCCTGAAAGTCAAAAAGATTTTATATCTACATACAATGATCACTTGATAAAAGGACCTACACACAATAGCAATTGCAATATGGTTTTGATGATTGAGTGATAAAGCAAATCAAGGCATCCCCATCTCAAAATCAGTGAATGTAAAACCAAGGTGTCCCCAATTCAAAACCTGTGAAAATGAAATGAAACAGCAATTGTGCTCAAGTGTCCAAAAAACCAATGCTATGAAAATAATAAACTTGGAGCCATGAACTTGCTAAATTTGCAAGAGGGCCTCTAAAAAAAGATTCAACCTCAAAGATGCAAAGATCATTATAGAAATAGTAGGGAAAGAACCATGTTACTCCAAAAATAAAATAGAAGAATCTCCTTGCATAATATGAACATAGAAGCTGAAGTATCCTTCAACAAAATGTGCAGAGAGCTGTCACCTCAAACCATAGCATTTCAAAATTGAATCAAGCAAACCCTCATACTAAGCAATGACCATTTTAATTAGGGGGATCCTCCAATACTCATGGACAAAATAATCACCACAATCCTCAACTGAAACAATGAAACAGTGCAGAGAAAAGTAAAAGGAACACATCAATGCAGAGAAAATGAGGCTCAAGAGAGAGGGGCCAACGGTGAGAGTAATATTTTTACAGAAGAACAGACTTAATCTAATGCAATGTAGGAAAAAATGGAAATGGAAAAGTAGCCAAAGTACTCTGCCCCCAACAATTCATGTGGGGCAACACAAAACAAAAGCTAGACCATTTCAAATTTTTCATAAGAAGATCATAAAGCCCCCCATTATCAATCAACACTAAGTACTTATCTCAGGTGTAACTAAACACCCAACCCATTCTCATAATTGTATTCCTGCAGTAATGAAGATAAGCATTAAGGCACCAAGAAACTAGTTTAAACACCCAGCACATAGCCCTCCTACTACCAGCCCTGTAATAGAAGAAGAGTTCACTGTTAAACTTGTGGACATGGGACAAAGAAAGAGAGAGAGTTAAGTATTGGAAATTGCTCAAAGCAATCAAAACATCAATGGGAGTCTCATCAACAACCTCCCAAACCGAGATAAACCAACCCTTCATCACAATAACATGAGGCATAGCAGAGAAATTACAGACGAATGTTGGGAGCCTCACAAAGATCACTTTGTATAAGAGTATTGAGAAAGAAGGGAGCTGCATCACCAACTAGTACATTATTAAGCCCAATTTTGGTAAGCCAATCCACGGGGATGTTGCCTTCCCAATGAATAAAGCTATAATGCAAAGTAAATTGATTTGTATCTATAAATTGTAAGATACGCTTTATCAAAATGTTAATATGCCAACCAAGAGCCACATTTCCTGTTAAAGTTTTAAATAAACTTTTATAATCAGTCTCCAAGATTAACATAAAGAGATTAAGGGAGACTGCCACTTGCAAGGCTGCTAGTACAACCATAGTCTCGGCTTCCAAAGAGGAGGAGGCAATACAAGGGGAGGAAAAAAAGCCAAACATTTCCCATTGGTGTCCCAAAAAATACTACCCATATAAGCAACATTAATATTATAGCTTCCATCAATGTTAACTTTAATCCAACTACGGGAGGGCGGTGACCAACGAATTAAAGTTAGTCTCCTTTCATTCCAGAAAGAGAGGGTACTGCTAGAGGCACTACTAGAGGCACCAACTGCTATCTGTACTATAAAATAGTGAGACAAAATAAAAGAAACAGTTGTAAAAGATGTATGATCAGAATCCTAATACTTATGGCTATTTCTAGCCATCTAAATAAACCACAAAGTGGTCATAGGAAAATGTAGCAATTTGTTGTGAAAAAAACCAACTTCCTTCCAAGTGTAAGGAATAATTTCCAAGCTTAAATAAGCAGGCCAAGTGATACCAAGAAAGCTCACAACCATACCAATCAAGAAAAATGACAAGCAAAAAATACATGATGAGGGGACTCAACCTGCTTTTTACATATATAACAAAATGAAGACATCCTTATCCCTTTCAATCTCAAAATATTATCCAGAGGTAGAAAGGTTTTTTAAAATCTCTAAAGAAAGAAAACAATAGAGGGTGAGAGATATTGATGCCATATATAAGGGCTCCACTTCCATTTATTAGCGTTGTAAGTATGAGAATATATTATTTTGGTAATAGATGTATGTGGATTAAATTTACACATAGGAACATCTCTAGTACCAGTAGAAATAGGGATTCTGGCATTAAAGATTACATCCTTTCCAACCTAGGAAATAAGCTTAGGCAAATCCCAAGTACCATTCAACCAAAAGTCAGAAACAATGAGATATATGTCAATGAGAGAATGAGGTGAATTTGTGAGATTAGAATTGCCCCAATAGTCATGCCAAAAGGAAATTTTACCATCCTCCACATCCCAAAATATGAACTGGGAAGCCACAGATCTAGCAAGAGTAATTACTTTCCAAATTTTGGAATCCCCAATCTTCCAAGTAGCTGTAGAGGAATGTATAGAAGAAAAATATTTATGAAGCCTAAATTGAGCCCAAAGAGACTCCCCAACATGGAATTTAAACTAAAGCTTGCACATATTTATATCAATAATTTGTTGTAAAGTCTTAACACCAAGACCCCAGAGGCAAGAGGTGTGCTAATATGATGCCAATTAGTTCAGATTTTAGTAGAATGAGAACCACTCAAAAGGAAAAGTGTTTCAAGTTGTTTTTAGGTACTCTTCTTAGTTTTGAGAATTTTAACAACATATAGAGGTAGAGTAAAAAGTATACTTTTCAACAATGTGAGCTTGCCACCATTGGACAAAAATTTATGTCTCAAATCATTATTCATGGATTTTACTTTTTCAACAATCTCAACCATTTGAACTTGTTTTCTTCTTCCCTTAAGAATGCTCACCCCAAGATATTTAAAGGGTAAATTGGCAATCTTAAAATTTATAAAATTGCAAGCCCAATTTTTAATGTTCTGATGAAAGGCTTTCCTAAAAGAAAGGGAACACTTGGCCAAATTAAAATCCAAACCAGAAGTGTTCTGAAAATTTTCCCAAAGAAGCATAGTGGCCTTAATGGCAGACTTACTAGCACTAGAAAAAAGAATAGCGTCATCAGCATAGGCAAGATGACAAACCATGATTTGGGACTTATGAGAATATTGCAAATGAGGATGAAGGCTATGTAAATTATTTACAATCTTAGATAGGTAGTCAAAAGCAATAATAAAGATGGTTGGAGATAGAGGATCTCTCTGATTAACGCCTCTTTAAGTGGAGAAAAAACTGTGAGCTTTGCCATTAACTAGAACACTGTAGTAATTGTTAACCATCCATCTTTTGATAAGCGAATAGAAGTCATGATGTAACCCTTTAGCCTGCAAGATATTAAGAATGAAACCACAGCCAATAGTGTCAAAAGCCTTTTTCATATCAAGCTCAAAAACCATATTACCCCCTCTGGATTTTTTGTCAAGGTCTTTAATCATTTCTTGGGATAACAAAATATTATCATTAATTTCTCTACCTTTAATAAAAGCATACTGATGTGGAGAAATTAATTGGGAGAGATGTGGTTGAAGCTGATTCACAGTAATCTTACTCAAAACTTTGGAGGGAACAATAGTAAGAGATATAGGCTGAAAGTTGTCCCATAAGAGCTTATCATTCCCTATGGGAATAAGAATAATAAGAGTAGAGCTGAAAAATTTACCAGGATTTTTGCCAAGAAAAGAGCTTTGAACAGCCATAATTACTTTTTTTTATGATATCCCAGCAATGGACATAGAAAGAAGAAGAGAAACCATCAGGACTAAGAGCTTTGTTGAGACATATAGATTTGAAAGCAGAAAGAATTTCATCTTCATCAGGGGGTGTGCTAAAGAGAGGTTGTAAATGTATCTAGTTTCATCAATATAGACATTTGAGTCCACTTGAGTAACTTGTACAATAGATTGTTAAAGCTCAGTAAAGTAGCTCCCAACATTTTCACAAATATCCGCTGGATTAGTTAAATTGTGACCATTAGCAGTCTTAATATTTAGAATGCTATTGATGTTTCTTATGTGCTTCAAAGTTGCATGAAAATATTTCAAGTTTCTATCACCAAAAATAAAGGAAATATCTTTAGCTTTTTGTTGAAGAAGGGATTCTTCCAGATTAATAGCATCCAGAAAAGACAAGTGTGCTTGTGCAACATTTTCCACTAAAGTAGGAGTACCAATAACTTGAGTCTCTAACTGATCAACCATTTGCTGAGTTTCCAACACCTTATTATCTACATTACCAAATACTTGATGATTATAAGTTTTGAGATGAGCCGACAGCTTCTTATGTAATTGCCATAAAGTGAACCAAGGTGTCCCAACACCATCAGCTTTCAAGGCATGTTGCACAACACTTAAAAAAGAATTAGGAGTGGTCCAAATATTAAGAAAATTAAATATATAAATAAGTGACCTTTCATTAAAGGCCAAAGTGAGTAGTATAGGATTATGATCAGAGGAAGCATAGCCTAAATCCTGAAAACTAATGATGGGGAAGAAATTTAATTATAGAATTTCCCAAAAACCTATCAAGCCTTTGATAGAGAAATCCTCTCCTCCAAGTATAAGGAGAACAAGAATAACCAATATCAAAAAGTCCAACATCAGCAATAGAGGTACAAAAGCAGTTTATAAGAGCAGGATCACATCTAACACCAACTTTCCTCTCAGAAGGCTTCATAATCATGTTGAAGTCTCACCAAAAAACCATTTATCCTTTATAGTGTGTCCCTATCTCAATTTTTTTGCCAAAGTAAGAGTTTTTCCTGCATAAGAGAGCTTGAATAAACAAAAGTACCCCAACCATGGAAATCCTCCATGTTGAAATTAGTAAGGACAAATTGATCCTCATCTGCCACAATACATAAAACAATAGAATGCTTCCAGAAAACCCAGGTTTTGTTATTTCTATTGCAAAAGGATTTGTAACCCTTATACTTCCGTAGAACCCTTTCTTTATTGACATGCACAATTGGCTCCAAAATAGAAAAAAAATGAAGATTTTGTGAACCATGCAAAGATACTTGAGCCTATTAAGGGAGGCAGGGTTCACCACTCACCTAATACACCAAGTCATAAAATTAAACATTTTTTCTTAAGCCAACCCTTCTAGAAGACCTAGAAGGGTTGCCTAATTGTTCAACCTCAGAATAGTATGTGCCTTCTTGAATAATGTTGCCAACATTTAAACTGGAGAGTTCATTATTTCTTTTGGCTTTTCTTCTTGTATGCCTTTGGACTTTCCACTCATTTTCTAACTCATTCGTAACATGTTTTAGTGATGTTTTGATAGCAGTATTCGAGGGGGGTGGCAGAGAAGCTTGCTTAGGAAGTTGCTTATATTACATGACATCTGTATTAGAATTTAACTGTAAGTTTGGAATGGGCAAATGAGTTTCCATGTTAGTAACAGTATTAGAAATTAAGTTTAAATGAGTATGAGGAGGAAGTTCTGTAAAAGCCAAATTATCATGAAAGCCATTCTCAGTTCAGGGAATAAGGGGGTCATTATCACTATTTTGTATTGGAGGATTTTGCATGGTCCCGTCAATATTATGGCACTCTACATTTAGAGGTGTAACTTGATGTGTATTATGCACTTGAACATCAACAGGAGTAGTTTGTTAGTTAGGTTGTTGATGACGTGTATCCTCTTTTTGTTGGGGGTTAAATTTAAAGCATTGTGAAACATGATGCCCAAACATAAAACAGTGAGTACAATAAGGGGAGTGATGTTTAATTTGAACTTGTTGCTAGTAACCCCTATGTTGGGAGCCAATCTAGATTTCATTACAAAAAGGTTGTGTGATATCTCATTCAATAAGAACACGAGGTTCTGAAGGCCTCCTGAGTGCAAAAGTGGCAATATCCATCTTCAAGGGTTTACCATATGCAGCAGCTAATGAAAACAAAATTTCATGATTAAATAAATGCAATTTAAGCCCGGGGAAGTGAACCCAAATTGATATAATAGGCAGTTCAGTCTTAGGATCGAAATCCACAGAACACTTAAGGAATTTCATAACCCTATTTTCCACTCTTAAAAATTGCTTAACAAAAAAGCCTAGAATAATCTTCATCGTTAGTTAGTTGGATTAGCAAGTGTTGGCCATCAAGGATCCCGACACTCCACCACCCCTTTAACTCTAAACCTTCAAACTCCCTACGTGTAAATTCAATTTTTGGTTGTCCATTATAAAATCTTCTGACCAAAGCTAAATGACAGGAAGATGTCAAGATGGATGATTCATCGCCAGTGATATAAATGGAAAATTTCCCATTCTTCTTTCCTTACATCTTAATCAAATAGTATTCACCACCCATATTTAAGGAATACCCCTGTGGAATGTATCCACACAAAAAATTTCCAAAAGGGCCACCTCCTCTATCCACAATGACAGCCGCATAACTCTTACCAAAGGGCATACTGAGTCAAAATAAACTAAAAAGAAACAAGACGAGGGAAAAATCTCACCAGCTTAGACGAGAGACAGTAACAACTCCATTATCGCTTTCTAAGGTGCCAGAACAAAACCTAGAGGAGGACACCATTGCGATTATGAGAGGGGACATCTTTTGGAAAGATTAGATAGAATGTGAGTGATTCTTGGTATTCTCTTTTCCTCCCCACTTTTTTAACTCATCTTAGCCTTGCTGGCTAAGATCATAGGCCTTTGTTGATCTCTATCACTTCCTCATTTAATTCTAAGCAGCCCCCCTCCCCCCTAGATACCTCAATATGTGGTCCACCCACCCCTCTTTTCGTAACACTATCTTCAATAATTTGAGAGGTGTCATCCACACTGAGCCTCTGGTCAAAGTTATCCTATTGTCAATAAGAGTTGGAAGAGCCCTTAGGAAGTGGAGCTGGAATGCATTTGGTAATGTGCTCACTGCTATGACTGCTGCTGAGAAAGAAGTTGACAAGTTAGAACTGGTGGTATAAAATGGTTCTACAGAAGAAACGTTTCTTTTAACTACACAAAATAACCTTCTTATTGTCATTGATATTCAAGAGTAATTCTTAAAACAAAAAGCCTCAATTAATATATTTACTGATATTAAATACATAAAGAAGTGCAAAACTATTCTCTCTATCCATACTGCTGAGGGGATATGGCCCCATGATAATTTTTCAATTGCTAGGGATGCAGTCTCCTACTATAAAAACTTAATCAAACTCCTGCTAGCAGGCCCCCTATTGATAGAAATTACTTCACTGAAGAATTAATCTATAGAAACCTTATGTTAACTGATCCTCCTATTGAACAAGAAATTTGTATGGCATTAAACCCTATTAATAGCTCCAAAACAGTAGGGCTTGATAGTTTCACAGTGAAATTTTACAAAAAAATCTTAGGACATTATCAAGCTCCATTTTATTGTTGCAATCAATAGTTTCTTTCAAGGCCACAACCTCCCTAGCTATTTTAGTGATTCTAACTTTGTATTTGTGCCAAAATCTGACATAGAAAAAAACTGGGATCACTTCAGGCCTCTTTGCCTCGCTTCTGTTATCAGTAAAATCATTTACAAAATCATAGTCAGTAGACTCCAACCTCATCTAGATAAAATAATCAGTCATAATCAGACTACCTTTGTCAAGAGAAGATCCATTATTGATAATGTACTACTTTCATAGGAGCTGTTGTTGGACTTGGATAAGCCATGTAGGAGAGGTAATCTGATTTACAAATTGGATATTAAAAAGGCTTATGATACTATAAATTGGGATTTCATCTTGGAAATCCTTTCTGCTAGAGGTTTTCAACCTGAATTTTGCACCATTTTTCACAGGTGGCTTCTAAACAATGGGCACTCAATTCTTATTAATTGATAAACTTAGGGAGCATCTACTGCCACTAGAGGTCTAAAGCAAGGAAATCCACTCTCACCAACTATTTTTTATACTTGCCATTGACTAGTTGTTCAGAATTCTTAGTAAGAATCCTCTGTCCACTGAGCAACTCTAAGTACCATCATAGATCAAACATGGGCATTTCACACCTATTATATGCATATGATATCATTGGTTTTCTTTAGTGCACCTAAGAATGCTGCTAAAAAAGTGTAACAATGCCTCCAGATATTTTAGTCTCATTCTGGGATGTTTTTCAACCCTGAGAAGTGCTAACTAATTTTTCATGAAAGATCTTCCCCCAACAGTAAGCAGTGGACGTCCAACTATACTGGGTTCTCTAACTCTCAACTCCCCATCAAATACCTTAGAATACTTCTTATAACTGGCATATCCAAATAGGTTATGTTTGTTGAGGTTTTTAATAAAACTACCTCCTATCTTTCTTGTTGGACCAGTTTTTCCTATCTAACGAAGGTAGAATTACTTTGCTTAACAAAATTCTCACAACATTCCCTTCATATATTCTACAAATGGCTAATATGAAGAAAAGCACTCAATTAAAAATGGAGAGGGCTTTTAATAGGTTTTTGTGGTCTGGTCAAAGATAAAAACTTCATTGGGCATCTTGGCAGAAGGTTTCTATACTCTGGTTAGAGGTATTGGGTTCAAAGGGCTTCAACATCTCCTCCAAATTAATCTGTGTAAGATTTGAATCAAATTCAGAGCTCAATCCTCTTTGTGGGAAAAAAATTATGCTGGGAAAGTATTGCAAAGATCAACATCCCTCCCTTACTATCAGAAAATTGGGGGACTCCAAGGTACAACATGTTCAAAGTAAGACATATTGTGGAAGAATTATTTCTTTGAGACTTGGGAAATGAAAAGGTTAACTTTTGGCTTGACCATTGGTGTCCTAAGAAGTGGCTGACACCTTGTTGTACTCATTCTATTACACATCTTAAAGTGGCTGATTGCTGGGAGGGTAACAATTGATCCCTCCTTATACTGTTCTTCTTTCTTCAGGAATCATCTAACCCTCATATCTCTAAGCTTCATTTTTATAGAAGTAGACCTGACAAAATTATTTGGCAAGCTCGCACCAACCAAAGTCTCACAAAAGCTATCTACTCCAAAATTTTCTGTTGGGATCAGGTGCCTTGGGGGAAAGTTATATGGAACAATTTTTTATCCTATCAACGTCTTTTTTATGCTGGAGAACTTTCCACAAGTTACTGCTAACTGATGACATCGTTAAGCTAAAGGGACTGAGGGACCCATATAGATGTTGGCCATGCTTGGAGAGTGAGGAAACTATTTCTCACCTTTTTGTTGAATGCAGATTTGCTTAGGATGTCTGGATTGAACTCTTCAAGCATCTGACTTTGGTTGAATCCAATTTTCATAGGATACATTTCCACTTTTGCTGGCATAGCTAGAAAAATAAAAAATATGAGTCTATCCCCTTCCTGGTTGCCTGGTTCTTATGGATATCTAGAAACAATGCTAAATTTGATGCAAACCTTCTAGTGTTGCTCAAGTGGTGAGAAACTGTAACTCTTTCCTCTATGAATGGAAGCAAGATATTATTCTCCCTCAATAATTCTTTGTTCAAGCCTAATTTTTGAAGGTCTAAAAATTGGTGAAGAAGTTAAGGCATTTTAAAAGGAAAGAAATGGAGAAATATGCTTGGGGGCAGTTTTCCCCACGTACAGAAAGTGTGGTGCCTGGGCGTTGGATTCTGCGGCCTAGGCACCAGCATCACAGGACTCTGGCACTTAGGCACCAATGCTGGCGCCTAGGTGTTAGTTTCATAATGAACATAGATTCACCTATCATTAAATTTCTTCAAATTTTAATCATGCTTAATACCTTAAATAATGTTGAAAAATGCTAATATAGCAAAGGATGGTCACAATACTACATTAATAACAAGCATAAATCAAATCACACAAATAGATTATCATTTGCCTCCCACAAAGCGCTTAGTTTAACGTCAGCCCAATGAATCTAAATGTTTTATTCAAATTGACCCAACATTAAAGTTTTTTTATGATAGTGCTTGTTTTCTCCATGGTTAGGTTTCAACCTATGTCCCTTTACTTTAGTTATACATTCAATTTTTGGTTCTTTAATATCCACAGCCCCATAATGATAATCTTTTATTACAATAAATGACCCCATCCACCTGGACTTAAGTTTTTTAAGAAGTAATTTCAATCGAGTATTGTATAATAAAACTTCTTGTTCGAGCTCAAAATTCTTTCTTAAAATATTTTGATCATGCTAAATTTTCATCTGTTCTTTATAAATTCTAGCATTTTCTTAATATTCATTCCTAATTTCCTCAGCCTCATTTAATTGCAATAATCATTTTTATTCAGCATCCATTAAATTATAATTAAGTGCTTTTATCACCCAGTAAGCTTTATTCTCCAATTCAACTGGTAAATGACAAGCTTTTACAAATATGAGCCTAGATGGAGAAATTCCTATAGAAGTTTTTTAAGCAGTTCTATAAGCCCATAATGTAGAATCAAGTCTATCAGACAAATTAATTCTATTAGGATTTATAGTTTTCTCCAAACTTCTCTTACTTTCACAGTTTTTTACTTCTTCTAATCCACTGGTATGAGGGTGATATAATGTGGCTATCTTAAGTTTAATTCCATATTTTCTAAGTAATGTGTCAATTCTAAAATTCTGAAAGTGACTTCCCTCATCAGTAATGGTCACCCTTGACATTCCAAATCTAGTGAAAATATTTTTGATAAAACTTTTGCAACACTCAGAGCATCACAATGAGGCCAAGCTATCACTTCAATCCTTTTAGACACATAGTCCACAACTAATAAAATAAAAATCTTTCCTAAACACGGTACAAATGATTCCATTAAATTTAAACCCCACACATCAAAAATTTCAACTTTTAAAGTAAAATTTAGGGGCATTTCATCTCTTCTAGAAATATTTCCTACTCTTTGACATCAATCACAAATTTTCACATAATTATAAATTATTTAACAATATAGGCTAAGAAAATTTGGAGTGTAAAATTTGAAATGTTGTCTTATCTTTTCCAAAGTGTCTCCCAAATTCAGATTTATGACATTTTTGTATAATTTCTAGGGTTTCATTAATTGGTTCACATCTTCAAAAGACTGAATGTTGACATCTTTTATATAAATAATTTTCATCCCAAAAGTAAAATCTTGCATCATACATAAATTTCTTTTTCTTATTGCTTGTTAGTCCATATGGTAGAATATTACTAAGTAGTTAATTGTATCTACATACCACGGTATATGCCACATAACATAAAGTTGTTTATCAGGAAAAATTTCATTTATGTCATACTCATTATTCTTTTCATTTTCATGTTCAAGTTTTAACAAATGTTCAACAATTTAATTATCAGCACCTTTCCCACTATTTGAAAATCAAATTCTTGCAAAAGTACCCATCTGATTAATCTTGGTTTTACATCCTTCTTTGACATAAGATATTTAACAGCAGAATGATCAGTATTGACAATGCATTTAGCTCCAAGTAAATAGGGTCGAAATTTATAAAAAGCATAAAATATTGCCAATTGCTCTTTTTCAGTTGTTGTGTAATCAATTTGAGCTTCATTAAGAGTTTTGTTGGCATAATATATAAATTTAAAAATCTTATCATATTTTTGTCCTAAAAAAGTTCCAATAGCATAATCACTTGCATCACGCATTAATTCAAACAATTTTTCCCAGTTAGGTGAAACAACGATAGGTGCAGCAACTAATTTTTCCTTTGTTAATTTGAACGCTTTTAAACAATCATCATTAAAACAAAAATTAGTATCTTTCTCTAAAAGATGACATACAGGCTTAGTAATTCTAGAAAAGTCTTTAATATACCTCCTATAAAATCCAACAAGTCCAAGAAAACTTTTTAGTACTGTTACTGAAGTAGGAGGTTGTAATTCATCAATAATTTAAATTTTGCTTCATCAACTTCCATGCAAAATTTCAAAATCTTATGTCCCAATACAATCCCTCATGTGACCATAAATTGACATTTTTCCCAATTGAGAACTAAATTTGTTTCTTCACAGCGTTTTAAAAACTTTGCTAAATGATCTAAACACGAATCAAAAGACATTCTAAAAATTGAGAAATCATCCATAAAAAATTTAATTCCTTTTACAATTAGGTCGCAGAAAATAGACATCATACACCTTTGGAAAGTTGCAGGTGCATTAAATAAACCAAAAGACATTCTTCTAAATGTAAAAGTTCCATAAAGACTTGTAAATGCAGACTTTTCTTGATCCTCTAGAGAAATAAGTATTTGGTGGTAACCATAATATCCATCCCCAAAGTAAAATATTGGTGTCCAGCTATTCTATCCAGCATTTGGTCCAAGAAAGGTAAAGCAAAGTGATCCTACTTAGTGGCAGTATTTAATTTTTTATAGTCAATACAGATTTGTCATCCATTGGCTTATCTTGTTGGAATTAATTCACTCTTTTCATTCACGACTACAGTCACTCCTCCTTTCTTTGGAACAAGATGATAAGGACTAACCCATACACTATCAGAAATAAGATAAATAATTCCATCATCTAACCGGTTTAAGATTTTTTTTACCACTTCTTTCATTATTGGATTTAATCTTCTTTGAGGATCAACCCTAAGTTTGTAGTTAACTTCCATTAAATTTCTGTGCATACAGATTGAAGGACTGATTTCTTTTCTATCAACTAATGCCTAACCAAATGCTTTTTAATAATTTCTTAATTTCTCTAATAATTTTTCTTCATAGTCTTTAGTTAACTCTAAGGATATTATCACAGGTAAAGTTGATGAATTTCCTGAGAATGCATACTTTAAATGCGTAGAAAGTAATTTCATCTCAAAGTCAGTATATTTTTCAATTGAAGGGATTAGAGATTCACTATTTTTAGTAGTATTCAAAATCTCAAAATTTTCCTGAACATAATTAGTATCCTCAGCATTTATCCCTAATGATTTTTTTTTCAAAATGACTTTGAGTTTAGCTATCTATTCCTGCTTGATCTAATATTACTTTATCATTCTCCTAAAAAATGACTTCACATTTTTCTTGGTAATGTTTAACAATCATGTAATCAATAATATTAATCTTATAATATTTTTCTTTAACTGGGTGACAACGACTTTATATATGCTTAAAAAATACAAGAATTTGACACCACTACTAAAAGATTTAAACCCTCGGCAATGACGCCCAAAACTTGATGCAACTTTTAATATGCAAGAATTTATGAACCCAAATTTATATATTTATAATGATTTTGTAAAGTCACAATTTCAAACACAAGTATACGTATCGCTCAAGTAATACAGGGCTCTAGTGGAGTCCCGTTTATCGATCCCACAGGGAAGCGAGGTAAGAGGTCCTTAGTTAAATTCTAATATACTACTTTTAGTCCTTAGTTTGGAAGCACAATTTAAGAGGTTTTACTAACAGATACTCCTAAATGTAAGTCTTAAGTTTAACACAACTAATAATTACTCTTAAATGCAAATACTAAATCTAAAGATAACCCTTTTTGGATGAATTGCTTTGGAGAATTTTGAGATATTAAGAACTACTATTCTTATGTAATGAATTGAATAATGTAAAGGAATGACATGCATTAAATATTGTATGTGCTAAATAGGAGCAATCGTATTCTTGACCCTTTAGTCCAGGCATAAAGAACATTGACTAATCCTATGCTTGTTTACTGAATCCATGGCTAGGCAGGGAGGATACCGACTCTCACTTTGGAGCTCCCACATTCCCCTTCCTGAAGGCTAACATCTCCACTTTAGTTTCCAAACCCTAGGACCAAATTGAGGATTTTAGTCTGTCACCCTAAAACTCTAATTCTATGCCCATCAAAGTATATTTTTCTATTTATTTGCACTTAACTCTCATGAATTTCACCATCTATAGAATTTGAATGTGGTTCCACTTTATTATCAAATAACACCACCCTTTTGAATCAATGAAATTACAATAAATTATAACACTACAACGGGCCATTGTTATAATGTAAATGAAGTGCAAGTAAAAACCATCACATTTATACTTAAATTTTCTTCTAACAAGCATCCCAAAATCCTAAACATGAATTCTGCTCATTTCAAAAGAAAAGTAAAGTGAAAACAATGGTATAATCTTCTCATGCCACTATTTCCAAAAAAGAAGAAAGTGTAAGAGAAGCCCATCACAAAGCACGAAGAAAAAACAACAGAAACTTCATTTAGCCAAAGCAAATCCACTAGATAAGTGTTTAAAAAAATCAAAAGATAATGAAGAACACAATACTTAACTTTTTCCCTTTGAAAGAAAGACGAATATATCTCCCACAAAGTCTCCCCCCGATCCATGCAATGCTAGAACATCTCCTTACAAATTCTCTCAAAATCTCCTCTCCAATCTCTCCAAAAGGGTAGAAATCTACATTTCTACTCCTATTCTAAAAACCCTAAACTTTCTCCACACTTTTCCTAACTTTCCTCTCATAAAAAACCCTCCTTTTCTAATCTAAATTCTTTCTTTTAGAGTGTAGGAATAAAGTTTGAAGAGTTGCCATAAGAATCCTTTCAAAAAGCGTCCAAATACATTGAATTTCGGCCCATAACCGCCAAAAGTCAGTCCATAGTCGTCTCGGGCGCCGTCGGCGGACTCGAGGACGCTGTCAGTGAGCTTTTCTATCATTTTTTGGTCTTTTCGGCTAAATCTCACCGTCGGTGCCATTGTTTGCGATGTCGGCGAGCAGACTGCGCAACTCCACTATTTCATTCCGTTTGACTCCATTTTAGCTCCATTTCACCCCATTTCAGTTGCGTTGTGTTCCTAACAGATAGCCCTACAAAATAAGCATGAAAACAACCTTCCTTTAAAGGGTAATCTCATTCAAAACTATGCAAGAAGTGTAAACGAGATTAAGCATCGAAAGACGTATCGAAAGGTGACAGGGCAAAATTTCATTTCTTGCTCATTTTTGCTCCAAATTGCACCATTTTTGTTTCTTTTTCTCCAAAAGTCCATTTCTTGTACCAAAAACAAAAAACATGAAAAATACCTTCCTTTAAAGAGCAATATCATTAAAATTAAGCATAAAATGTATATGAAAAATCAAGAATTTTTTAGGCGTGTCAAGACCCCCAAACTTAAATGTTACTTGTCCTCAAGTAGCACCATAACTTTTAAAACCAAATATGTTAACTTTTGGATGTGGGTTTTAGTAGAGTTTCCTCTAATTTTGTCTCAGAAATGTTTTAGTGTAACTTAGGAGAAATTCTTGCAAATCAACCAAGAACTAGAGTGTAAGAATATCCCATATTCAACTTAGGAATCCTGATTTTCTATTTACTTCAAAAGTTATTGAAACTTGTCAAACTAAAGATTTATAGAAAGAATAAAAATAAAATTTAAGCACCTTGTTTATACCAATTTGACCAATACCTTTAAATAAGAATAAGCTTAGGAATGTTTCTAAGTCTTTTCATTTAAAAAGATTCAAGTGAAACAAATTTTTGATTAAGCTTTTCCTCAAGCTTCTCTTCACATATTTTCTTTTGACTTTTCTTTTTCTTTTCTTTTTCTTTATGGATTATTTTTCAATCCTTTCTTTTTTTTTCTTTTAGGATCTTTTTGATTCTTTTTTTTTCTTTTTTTTTTTGAGGATTACTATATCTGGATAGGCCTTTAATAATTTTGAATTTCACTATCCTCTTTCTAAAGTCCAAAATTCAAAACTTTCCTTCACTTTTTAAAAGCGTAAGTATTAGTTTGAAAAAGGTTTAAATAAAGGCTCAATTCTCAATATGTATAAATCTAAGAATCTTATCTTTTCAAATATTCAACTCCTTTCTTCCATAAATAGCAAAATCATTTTCTTAAAGTTTCCTACAAAATATCTTAACTCTAGAACAGTTTCTTCACAAATGATTTCAACTAAATTATTTTTCTAACATTCCTAAAATCAAAGTTATAGTAACCTAAAGATAATACCACATAACACAAATCATTTTAAAAGTGATATCAAATCAAATACAGGTTACTGAGGACAAATAAAGTTAACTTTGAAAGTTATTTTTCTTTCTCCCCCCAAACTTAAATTTTTAAATATTTTGCAATTTAATTCCATAAAATGTAGCAGAAAGGAAAAGTAATTGAATCTACTAGCTACTGGAACATCCTATCAAATTTATATGTATGCATAATCAGGATAGAATGACAACAGGAGTAAGTAAATTAAGTCTAAAATATGCTAGCAATAATATTAAACTAAAAGGAAGTATATTAAATTTAAATTTTCATTTTTCTTCCTACTCCAAACTTAATTTTTGGCATGTATAACATTTAGTGCAGAAAATATAAGTAGGAAGAAAAGTAGTTTAGAAATTCTATTTACCACAAATTTCTATAAAAAAACATCTACAATTATTTATTAGGATAGAAAACATGTAGTAGAAAGTAAATCNGGAATTAAAGAATCCATCTCTAAACTAATGTATTTCTAGCCATATTTTTTAGCAACCATCAAACCAAACATCATTGCATCAGCTGCAACAACCAAGGGGGAAATAGGAACAACAACAGTCGCAAACCACCATATGACAGTGCCAACAAAATTTCGTACACTAAAAAAAAATCAAATGAAAATAGTGACCTAAACCCTAAACCCACACCTCCAACACCTATCCTATTAGTTTTCTAGCTATCATTAACATTTATTTTTACGAAAGGTGCAGCAAGTTTACACCAAGTCACACTAGTTTTTAACATATCAATAGGATTAACAGATATCCTTAAATTAAAGAAAACATCTTTCAACTTACTATTAGGCTCCCCTTTACAACCATTGAAGGTAAGGCTATTAATCAGATAATTGATAATCATACAAAAAGTATTATTAATATTAGGTATCTCGTCGTGATATTTAGCATTATTCAAAGCAAACCATATGAACCAAAAAAATGAAGATGGGATGTTAGAGAAAAAAACATGACTCATCATAGATATTAACATTATCATTATAGTTACCCACAGTCCTATTCCTATTAATAAAGATATTGACTCTATTCCAAATCTCTTCCACAAACCTGCAGTTAATAAACATGTGTAATAGATTCCTCATCAACCCTACAAATTAAATAATAAGAACTTATCATAAACCCCTTAATGTTTTATAATATCATCAATAGGAAGAATTTTATGGAATAGCCTCCAAATAAAAAAGGATTGAGAGGGTTTCACCCAATAATTCCAAATCCACTTGAGTTCCATACCCTGAAAAGATTGAAAGGAATTCCAAATTCCAAATTATTGCATTACTTAGCATACAAAAGAGAACATCAAATCGAATTATTTATTCTAAAATGATACCAAAGTGTCATATAATTAATATGAATGGTATTAGATAAACTTGTAAAGCCAAGTCCTCCTTTATTCATAGGCTTATAAAGCTTCCCAAAACTTTTTCAATGAATATTTTGCCTAACATTGTCATCTCAAAGAAATTTATTGAATACATATTTCAGCTTATTAATAAAACTCATATGCATATTCATAACTTACATAAACTACAGAGGAATAGAAGTAAGGATGCTTTTTAACATAGCAATTCTCCCTCCAAATGAGAGAAATTTGTTCTCCTAAGAAAGAATTCTATTTTTGATTTTGTCAACCAAAATAAAAAAAAGAGCATTCATCTTACTACCTTTATCAAGAGTAAAGCCCAAGTAAACCCTAAAAAGCAAATTAGCCTTATTACAGTNCAATTTTCTAAACCAAATACACAATTTAACTAGACCAAATCCAAGCTTTAGCTAAGTCTAAGCTTAGACCCCCNAAATTTTCTAAACCAAATACACAATTTAACTAGACCAAATCCAAGCTTTAGCTAAGTCTAAGCTTAGACCCCCATTTTGAACCTAATCTCAAGTCCACCTCAAATATTTCAAATTGATCCAAGCCTTAAACATTTTGGCCATGCTTAAACACTCTTGGATGCTAATTAAATCACCCAAAGACCAAATATTGAGCAATGGACCAAGGGTCCCTTGATTTGTGGGATCCCTTCTTAAAATGACTAAACCAATGAGAGATTTGCCATCAACCATCAAACCCCAAGCCTAATCATAATTAAACCTTCCTTTGAACTCCCTGAGCCAGCTAGCCACCAGCCCTGGCCTGGCCGGTCTGCCTAGTTGTCGGAAAACACCAAAACCGAGATAAGCTTTAAAGTCAAAATTGGGACTCCTTGAGTTGGCTGATCCCCATTGGCTATTGGCGCCGCTCAACCACCTAAGCATCCCTTTCCTCCCACTAGCAGCCCTGGTCGCCACTCTTTCCTCCTCTTTTTAAACACCACCTCCCATGAACAAACATGGTAAGTGCACAAAAACCTTGGGGAGACTGCCAAATTGCTTCCAAAGCTTCTCCAAGACCTCCTGAGCTCATTCTAGCCATTTCCCAGCAATTGCCCCCACTGCCTGAGCTCAATTTTGAGTCCAAAAGTTAGGACCTTTTATGTAACTCCACAGAACTCCTAAAAAATCCGATTAAACAATTCTTAAGCTTCAGACGAAACAGAAAGTTTTCCATCAAAATCCCCTTGTCTCGCGCACTTAACCCACCTCTAGACCCAGGTCGCNTCCACTGCCTGAGCTCAATTTTGAGTCCAAAAGTTAGGACCTTTTCTGTAACTCCACAGAACTCCTAAAAAATCCGATTAAACAATTCTTAAGCTTTAGACGAAACAGAAAGTTTTCCATCAAAATCCCCTTGTCTCGCGCACTTAACCCACCTCTAGACCCAGGTCGCACCACCTCCTGACTGAACTCGTACCTAGACCATTCACTAGAGGAAAGCAACAGTTCAAGCATCTTGGTTGGACTCCATTGAAGCTTCTTTAAGCATATGATTGAGGCCTCCCTTCTCAGACAAAAGTATAACTCATTTTCCCCCAAATGGAGTTCAATTTGGGATCGAGTTCGATTTGGGCCTTTGTGAAGAAAAGTTTAATTTCATGAGCATGTGATTGTATAGATATGTTCATCAGGACTAGATGAAGATGTAGGAACAAATCCCATGCGATTTGGTTGAGTGTAGTGAGAGATCTTAAGCATAGAAGGTGGACAGTTCTTGGGCTAGGTCAGTTGGGGATGATGACGGAGATCTGTTGGATCGTGCGTGTACCAGATGGAGGGCTAGGATCGCACCGGACGAGAGAATGGTTCATAAAGCGCGCACGGACTGGGCGGCTATGTAGATGGCGATGTTAAATACCGGAACGTCGCGTGGTCTTCGGAGTGCCGTAGGATGACGCGTCTGTCGCGTGTTTAAGTAGAAAAATTGGAATTTATTTTGATTTATTTAATTCAGTTAACTTAGAAAATGCATAACTTGGTGTAGAAAAATTATAAAAATAAAATAAAATATGCTCTTGCTTAGTAAATAGAGGATAATAATGTGGAATAAAAATAAAAATTATTTTACAAGTCTCTGATTTTTAATTAATTAAATACTCTATGGATAATTTTAATTCTAATAAAGTAAATAATAATCACCCTGACTTGAAACTTTAGGGGTTGATTTCACATGTTAATTGTGATGTTCTTTGATTTTTTTGAGGACAGAGAGCATATTTAGCTTTTAAACCCTAATTTTCAAGCCTAGTTGTCTATTTTTGCTTAAAATAAGTATATAAATTAAAATATAAATAAAAAAATATGGGACTTGTTTTAGTAGGTTCCCTATGGTCAGAAGACTCTAGAAAAAATATAAGTTAAGTTTAAATGTTTATGTAAATTATTATGGTTAATTAATTCATAAAAGCTCATAAAATTTAAATAAATAAAAAAAAATATTCAAAAATTGCAAAAAATGATTCCACGCTGTATAGAATGATCATTTTAAGCCACTGTAAAAATTTGAAACTCATTTGAATTAGTTTAAGCACTAAAATCTATTCTCTAAGTAAAATGATATTTTTGCAATAAAATAGTTGTAATAAAGTAACTCTAATTAGGAAAATTATGAAAAGTGATTTTCTAAGTTTCTTGTGATCAGGGGCACTTAGAAAAAATAAAAATTATTTTAAAATAATTAGTTCATTTTTGAGCAACTTTTTGAATTATAAATAATTAAAAATAATAAAAAATTGCAAAATAATGAAAATGCACCAAATTGTTCCAAATTNTATTCAAAAATTGCAAAAAATGATTCCACGCTGTATAGAATGATCATTTTAAGCCACTGTAAAANTTTCTACACTTCTTGCATATTTTTGAATGATATTACACTTTAAAGGAAGGTTATTTTTATACTTATTTTGTAGGGCTATCTGTTAGGAACGTAACGCAACTGAAATGGGGGCGAAACAGAGCTAAAACGGAGCCAAACAGAGCGAAACGGTGGACCTGTGCAGTCTACCCGCCGACGGCGCCAAAACGACGCCGACGGTGAGATTTACCTGAGAAGACCAAAAAAAGACAGAAAAGCTCGCCGACAGCGCCCTCGAGCCCGCCGACAACGCCCTCGAGCCCGCCGACAACGCCCGGGGCGACTATGGACCGACTTTTGGCGGTTATGGGCTGAAATTCAATGTATTTGGACGCTTTTCGGAAGGGTGCTTGTGGCAACTCTTCAAACTTCATCCATATCCTTTAAAATAACGAATTTAGGTTAGAAAAAGAGGGATTTATGTGAGAGGAATGTTAGGAAAAGTGTAGAGAAAGTTTAGGTTTCTTAGAATAGAAGTAAAAATATAGATTTCTACCCTTTTGGAGAGATTGGAGAGGGGATTTTGAGAGAATTTGTAAGGAGATGTTCTAGNGGGAGACTTTGTGGGAGAGATTTTCTTATTTATTTCAAAGGGAAATAGCTAAGTATTGTGTTCTTCATTATCTTATGGTTTTGTAAACACTTATCTAGTGGATTTGCTTGCTAAGTATTGTGTTCTTCATTATCTTATGGTTTTGTAAACACTTATCTAGTGGATTTGCTTCGTTAAATGAAGTTTCCGTTGTGTTTTCTTCGTGCTTTGTGATGAGCTTCTCTTATTCTTTCTTCTACTTTGGAAACAGTGGCATGAGAAGATTATGCCATTGTTTTCATTTTACTTTTCTTTTGTAATGAGTAGAATTCATGTTTTGCGATTTTGTGATGCTTGTTAGAAGCGGATTTAATTATCAATGTGATGGTTTTTACTTCCACTTATTATGATGAATGTTAGAAGCAGATTTAATTATAAATGTGATGGTTTTTACTTGCACTTTATTTACATTACAATAAAGGTCTNGAAAAAAACTAAGTATTGTGTTCTTCATTATCTTATGGTTTTGTAAACACTTATCTAGTGGATTTGCTAAGTATTGTGTTCTTCATTATCTTATGGTTTTGTAAACACTTATCTAGTGGATTTGCTTGTTCTAAATGAAATTTTCATTGTGTTTTCTTCATGCTTTGTGATGGTCTTCTCTTACTCTCTCTTCTTGTTTGGAAATAATGGCATGAGAATATTTTGTCGTTGTTTTAATTTTACTTTTCTTTTGTAATGAGTAGAATTCATGCTTAGGATTTTGTGATGCATTTTGGAAGCAGATTTAATTATCAATGTGATGGTTCTTACTTGCACATTATTTACATTACAATAAAGGCCTGTTATAGAGTGAAAATTTGTTGTAATTGCATTAAGACCCAAAAGGGTTGTGTAATTCTCAACAAAGTAGAACCACATTCAGATTCTATGGATAGTTAAGGGCATGAGAGTTGAATGCAAATAAATAAGGAAATATACTTTGATGGGCGTAAAATTGGAGATGTTAGGGTGACAGACTAAAATCTCAAATTCGGTCCTATTGTTTGAGTACTGAAGTGGAGATGTTAGCCCTCAGGTGAGGGGAACGTGGGAGCTCTGAAGTGAGAGCCGGTATCCTCCCAACTAGCCGCAAAATCAGTAACCAAGCATAGGATTAGTCAATGTTCTTTATGCCTGGACCAAAGATTAGCCGCAGATTCAGTAAACAAGCGTAGGATTAGTCAATGTTCTTTATGCCAGGACCAAAGGGACGCCACGGATTCAGTAAACAAGCATAGGATTAGTAAATGTTCCTTATGCCTGGACGAAAGGGTAAAGAATAGGATTACTCCATTTTGGCACATACAATATTTAATGCATCAAATTCCCTTACATTATCCAATTCATTACATAAGAATAGTAGTTTTTAATATCTTAAAATTCTCCAAACCAATTATCAAAGGGGTTATCTTTAGAATTAATATTTGTATTTAGTTATAGTTACTATCTTTACATTTAACACTTGCATTTAGGAGTACTTGCTAAATAAAACATCATTTTAATCGACTTTCCAAACTAAGGACTAATTGTAGTAGACTAAGATTTGACTAAGGACCTCTTACCTCGCTTTCCTGTGGGATCGATAAAAAGGACTCCACTAGAGCCCTATATTACTTGAGTGATACGTATACTTGCGTTTGAAATTATGACTTTACAAAATCATTATAAATATATAAATTTGGGTTCATAAATTCTTGCATATTAAAATTTGCATCAAGTTTTTGGCGTCATTGTCGAGGGTTTAAATCTTCTAGTAGTGGTGTCAAATTAATGTATTTTTAGGTATATAAAAAGTCGTTGTCAACTAGGCTAGGAGGATACTAGCTCCCACTTCAGAGCCGCCACTTCCCTTCCACTGAAGGCTAAATCTCGCTTTAGTTTTTAAACACTAAGATCACATTGGAGAGTTTTTGTCTGTCACCCTTGAAATCTTCAATTCTACACACAAAAAAGTATCTTTTCCTATTTATTTGCACTTAATCCCATGAACAAAATACTCCTTCATGGACTTAAATGTGATTCTCACTCTTTTGTAGAACTTATACTCCATTTCTCGGATCATATGTTTCACAACATATTTTAACAATTCAATTTGCCATATTGAAAAGTAAATTAAGAGCGGAATTGAAAAACCATCACAATTTATAATTAAAACTTCTTCTAGCATGCATCCCAACATCCTAAACATGAATCCTACTCATTGCAAAAGAAAACAAAGGGGAAAATAACGATATAATTTTCTCATGCCACTATTTCCAAAAAAAGAGGAAAGAGTAAGAGAAACACATCACAAAGCACGAAGAAAACACAACAAAAAACTTATTAAATCAAAGAAAATCCACTATATAAGTGTTTAAAAAGTTATAAGATAATGAAGAACACAATACTTAGTTTCTTCCCCTTGAAAGAAAGATGAAAATCTCTCTGATAAAGTCTCTCGCTGATCCATGCAATGTCAGAACATTCCGTTACATATTCTCTCAAAATCCGCTCACCAATCTCTGCAAAAAGGTAGAAATCTACGTTTTTAATTCTTTTCTAAGACCTCTAAACATTCGTCACATTTTCTCACTCACACACACACACTCTTTCTGACATAGAGGCACTCTATTATAGTGCAGGGACGGATTTCCCAAGAGATGCCTCAAGTAACCCTCCAAAAAGAGTCCAAATACATTGAATCTTCTAAAAATTCATCCAACACCGCCTCTAAACCTTTGCGGGTACTGTTGGAGCTGTTTTGGCGTCATTTTCTGCTCTCTGGCGAGCAGCTCCACCATTTTGCTTCGTTTGCCTCCGTTTTAGCTCTGTTTCACCCCATTTTAGTTGCGTTGCGTTCCTAACAGATAGACCTACATAATAATCATAAAAAAACTTTCTTTAAAGTTGAATTTCAGTCAAAAATGTGTAAGAAGTGTAAATGAGATTAAGCATAGAAAGACATATCAAAATGTGCTAGGACAAAATCTTCTTTCTTGCTTGTTTTTGCTTCAAATTGCATCGTTTATACTTATTTTTCTCCAAAACTTTATTTTCTGTACCTGAAACTAAAAATATATAAAATATCTTCCTTTAAAGTGCAATATCATTGAAAATCACTAAATATAAGCATTAAAAACATATGAAAAATTTAACATTTTTTAGGCATATAAAAATCCATCAAAAAACATAACTGTTACTTGTCTTCAAGTAACCCTTTTACTAAATAAAAATATGGCATAGGATAGAGATTAACTTATAAACTTCTATACTTTATTTTAATAAATAAACTAGTAAAATTTAAAAAAACCTTTAATAACTTAGATTCAAACTCTAAGTCTAAGAACACTTAGCAATCAAATTTAAGATTTATGAATCTTTATTCATTTCAAGAAGAATTGCAATTTATCATATCAAGGATACTTAGAACATTCGTATGAAAAAGAACTTCATGAAAACTTTACTAGTAATGCTACTAATATTCTAATACAATTTTAGAAAATGTAATAAAGCCTTTTTTTTAAGTTGATTCAAGTGAAGCCAATTTTTGAACTTCACTATCCTCTTCTTAAAGTCAAAACTCCTTATCTTTCTTCACTTTGAAAATTCATATTAGTTTATCATTTTTCATAAAGTTTCATTCTTTTCTTTTTACATGAAACTCTAAAATTCTTAATACTTCAAAAATACAACTTCTCTTACTTTTAAATAGAAAAACATAATATTATCCTTTCATAACAAATATCTTTAACTTTAGAATTAATCATCATTAATAAAAGCTTTTACCCTAAATTTACCATAATATTTACAAACATAAATATAGTCATTTAAAGTTAAACTCCAATATCCAAGTTCATGTTAAATTAATTTTAAAAAAATAGTTAATTGAGGACAAATAAAATTTAGTTTACTTCTTTTTAAAAGAAAATTTTCTTTTCCCCTAATTTTGCATTTTTAAATATCTTACACTTGATTCCATAAAATGTAGCAGGAAGAAAAAGTAATAGTTGAATCTACTGACTACTACAACCTCTTATCAAATTTATATATATTCATAATCAGGATAGAATGACTGCAGGAGAAAGTAAATCTAGCCTAAAACATGCTTGCAATAATATTAAACTAAAAGGAAGTATATTAACTTTAACATTTATTTTTCTTCCTACCCCCAAACTTAATTTTTAACATGTATATCATTTAGTGCGGAAAATATAAGTAGGAAGAAAAATAATTTAGAAATTCTATCTACCACAAATGTCTATCAAAAATATCTACAGTTATTTATCAAGATATAAAACATGTAGTAGAAAGTAAATCTAGACTAAGCATGCCAGAATGAAATTATCTAAATAAAAGTCTAACTAGCATAACATGTATCAGCATTGAAATATAAAACTGTTCTTCAAGTCTTATAAAATTTAACACAAACACAAACAAACAAACAAGATAAATGAGGTCAATTCTTCCTCCATCTCATCGCATCTTACTAACTTACTTCTATTTTCTAATAGAATCAATACACAGATATATTGGGTACTTATAAATGATTTTATAGATTCTAATCCCAAAGCTAAGATTATCCCTGATATATTGGTTCTTGAGCACCAATCCCAGGTATCACGATATCCCATTAATTAAGCACCACTAACAGTTATAAGGATCGTTTATTATCATCCACATATTACTCATCAAATAAGTTCGTGACTCCTATTAAATGAAAATAAAGTGAGAGAAAGGAAGTAACAAATTTGAGATGGAACTGTCATTTTTAGAATTCATGATGTCTCTTATAAAACTTAAGTTCGGATGAGACCCAGATTGTAGTGGACTCGTTAATCGAACTACTACAAGAGAACATACAAGTCTAACCATAATAAGAAGTTAAAAATTCACCTCCCTCATGACACACAAAAAGCAAATTAAACCACTAACAATCCAAACATCTACCAATCATCAATCAAACTGATCAATCCACACTAAAGCAAACACAATACAACATTAACAATCATAACTCTCAATCACACTAAATCAAAATACACTGATAATTATGGGTTGCCTCCCAGAAAGCATTTGGTTTAACTTCGCTAGCACGACAAATGATTCCACTTAGATCAAAATTCTAATTAAGTAATCCTTGATCAATCGCCCAATCTTTTCCAGCTCTAGGGATACCTACAAAGTCCTCAAATTTAAAATTTTCTTTTAGCTCTTCCTTTATAGATTGATTCATATCCTTATTCCTCATATTTCCTTTGAGATCCAATATTTCTCTAGTAATTTTCTCAATTTTCATATTAATATCATCCTTGAAATTTATAAGAAATGGATCTTGCTTCATGATCTCCCAAATTTTGGATTGGATTCTCTCTAGATAATTTAGATTCTCGATCAAAGTTTTCTAGGTTGCTCTTGTCTTTTGACCAAAGGAAAAAAATGTTGAGATTTTTATACTTATTGTATACTATTTTTGATGATATTGCACTTTAAAGAAAAGTATTTTTGATGTTTTATTGTAGGAATGATGAATTAGGGTTATTGGAGCAAAAAGATGCAAAAAGGAGCAAATTTGGAGCGAAAAGGACCAAATAGTAAAGATTTGAACTAGGGCGCCGATGGCGAGATTTTCCGGAGACTCCAGAATTAATTCACTTATAAGGCCCACCGACGGCGCCCTCGAGCTGCCGACAACGAGCTCGGTGGTTATGTCCAACCAGGCTTTTGATGAGGACAAATTTTGGAGGGGTGCTTAGGCAACTATTAGGAAAGCTCATCCATAACTTTAAAAGAAGATTTTGGCCAAAAGTTAGAGAGGTCCTGGATGTTAGAGAGGTCATGGATGTTAGAAAGATCCTGGATATTAGAAAGGTTCCATTAGTGTGTAGAGAGTTTACTAGAGTGTCAAAATTGTGAGGAATTCTTCGAGAGATTGTAAGAGTGGAGGGAAAGTGAAAGATTTCTTCCTCCTTGCAGCTTTGAAGAGGAATTCTGTGTGTTGTAAAGACAGGAAGATATTCAGAGGAACTTCGAGGAGTTATCTTGGGGAGAAATTAGAGATAAGTTTATTTATTGTTGTAGTTTGTATGAATTTGATTTTATATATGAATTCTGAGTTTTATTGTGTTTTTCCCATGAGATTTGAGTAGCTTTCTCTGTCTTTCTCCTTGTCTTGAAATTTGTGAAATGGTGATTTGAATTGGTGAAGCCATTAAAATATTTAAGAAATTTTGATGATCTTTTCACTTTGATCTTAATTTACTTTCAATCTGGCCAATTGATTTGTTAAAATATGTCGAGTTTTACAACTAAAGTGAAGATTACATCTAAGATTCACGGAGGTCAAAGCCCTTGGAAGTTGAGTGCAAATAAATAGGGAAATAAAATTATCGGGCGTAGAATTGGAGATNATAAAATCATCATACTTCATTGAGGGATTACGTAAATCCTACGACAGATGAAATCCACTCAAGTATACAAAACCCTGTCGTAGAAACTGACTCATTTGAAATAAATCCTGAGATTATTCAACTGGTGCAGAACAATCAGTTTGGGGGAATTCCTTTGGAGGATTCCTATTTACACTTATCAAATTTTATAGAACTTTATGCTATATTTCGTTATAACGATATGTCAGATGATGCTGTCATACTAAGTTTTTTTCCTTTCTCACTAAGGGATATGGCTAAAATGTGGTTATACTCATTAGCACCTGACTCTATTAAAAATTGGGAGGAGTTAACTCAGAAACTCTTAATTAAGTATTTTCCACCTTCAAGGACTACTAAACTTAAAAAAGATATTACCTCATTTTGTCAGTATGAAGGGGAATCAATATATGAAGCTTGAGAAAGATTTAAGGAACTCTTAAGAAAGTGTTCACATCATGCTCTGCCTGATTGGTTAATCATTCAAACTTTTTATAATGGGTTAGTAGAATCCCTTAGGTTTATAATTGATGCTGCTGCTTGTGGATCATTAATGTCAAAAACATTTGATGAAGCGTATGTGTTAATTGAAGAAATGGCTACAAATGAATTTCAATGGCCCTCTACAAGGGTAAATCCTAAAAAAGTAGCCAATTTTCATGATTCAGATGTGATTACAATTCTTGCATCTCAAGATGCCACAATATCAAGGAAGTTGGACCGATTTGGAATGAATCAGGCTCAACTCACTCCAGTAAGTGAGGAAAGTTCATTAGGGCATATGATTGATTCTAACTTATCATACGAAACTTTAAATACCATAAACAACCCATATTCTAACTTTTACAACCCAGGTTGGAAGAACCATCCTAATTTTAACTCAAATGATACTATTGATGGTGGAAACCAAAAATGGGAAAATAGTCTTGCAAATCCTAATTTAAGTTAGAATAATTAAGGGAACAAAAACTATAGACCTTCATATCCACCGGACTCTAATAATGATCAACAATTTGAAAATGAGAAGATGTCTATGGAAGAGGTGGTATTGCAAATAAGAAACTAGTTGCAAAGTCAAAATGTTGCGCTTAGAAACATAGAGAATCAACTGGGACAAATTGCTAATTCACTTAGCAATAGACCCCAAGGAACACTTCCTAGCAACATTGAGATCAACCCTAAAGAGAACACTGATGAACAAATAGAAGCTGTCCAATTAAAAAGTGGAAGAGAGATAGAGGATGTGGTTAGAAAAGAGAAAAATATTGTGAGAGAAACAAAGGAAACTAAAAGACATGAAGAACATGTTTCTAAGGATCTGGAAAAACTAATATCTCCAATTAAAATTAGTTTGGAAAGACCACCACCTCCATTTCCTCAAAGACTTAGACAACATGAGTTGGATAAAAAATTTTCAAAGTTCATGGACGTATTTAAAAAGTTAACAATAAATATTCCTTTCGCTAAAGCTTTGAAACAAATGTCAAGTTATGCAAAATTTAGGAAGGAGATATTAAACAAGAAAAGGAAATTTGGGGATTACGAGACAGTTGCACTAAGTGAGGAGTGCAGTGCTATACTTCAGCAAAATTTTCCTCGGAAACTTAAAGTACATTGTAGCTTTACAATTCCTTATGTAATTGGAAAAAGATTATGTGGAAAAGCTTTATGTGATTTAGGATCGAGCATTAATGTGATGCCTTTATCTATATTTAAAAGGTTAGGTTTAGCCGATATTTCTCCCACTACTATAACCCTTATGTTAACTGATCAATCTTTCATTTATCCAAAAGGGATTATAGAAGACGTGCTTGTTAAAGTGGATAAATTTATCTTTCCTATGGACTTTATTGTATTAGATATGGAGGAAGATAAAGAATATCCCATTATTTTGGGGAGACCTTTTCTTATTACTGGACAAGCTATGATAGATGTGCAAAAAGGAAAGTTAACTATGAATATTAATGACCATGAAACCACTTTTGATGTTTTAAAGGCTATGAAATATCCAGCTGAGAGAAATGATGATGATTGTTTTCGGATGGATGAAATTGATTATCTAAGTAAAAACTATTTCCAGAAAAGTTTTGAGAGTAAGTTAACAGATGAGATCGAAATGGGCTTTCATGATGAGTCTAAAATGTTGTTTAAAGAAGACTGTATGTATGTTCAGGAGAGGTGTGAAATGATGGACGTTACCAAAAATAGTAAACTTTTAATTCCATCTGTTGAAAAATCTCATGAACTTAAAATGAATTTACCTCATACAATTTTAAAGCCTACCTATTTGGTGAATTCATATACACCACCAGTCTCTATATCTTCATATTTGACTCAATCACAAGATGAACCTGAATTGAATGATGAAATCAGTAAAAAATCTCCTATGAAAGAGTTATTCAAAGTCACTGAATGGCGTATTCTGTGGTATATGAAGAAAATGAATGAGATTCTGATGTTGGGGCCGATTATTAATGCAATTAACAGTTACCCCCCAGAGATTTTACATAGTGACTCTGAGATAAATCCTAGGAAAATGAATTATGAGCAATTTAAAATTATTGAACTGATATTTAGAAGAGAATTCGAGGACTTGTTTCAAAAGAGCTTTGAGTTGAGAGATAAGGACAAGAAAATTGAAAGATCAATGGAAGAAATTCTTAAATAATTAGAAGATAAATTGAAACAGAAGGGTTACGTAGAAGATATTGATCTAGAATTTGAATTATCTAGAGAGAATCTGATCCAAAATTTGGGAGATCATGTAGATCATATAAAGATCCATTTCTTATAATTTTCAAGGATGATAATAATATGCAAATTGAGAAAATTACTAGAAGAATATTGATCTAGAAAGAAATATGAGGAATAATGATATGAATCAATATGAAAAGAAAGAGCTGAAAGAAAAATTTAAATTCAAGGACTTTGAATCCCTGGATCTGGAAAACATTGGGCTATTGATCAAGGATTACTTAATTGGAATTTTGATCCAGGTGGAATCATTTATCGGGCTAGCGATGTTAAATCAAGTGCTTTATGGGAGGCAACTCATAGTTATCTGTGTGATGTGATTTAGTATGCTTAAGAGTCATGATTGTTAGTGTTGTATTGTGTTTGCTTTAGTGTGGATTGATTTGTTTNAAGATGCTTTTGATAGAAATTTGTGGAAGATAGAATTTATAAAATATTTTTTTTCCTACTTATATTTTCTGCACTAAATGTTATACAGGGTAAAAATCAAGTTTGGGGGTAGGAAGAAAATTGAAATTTTAAATTGAATATACTTCCTTTTAGTTTAATATTATTGCAAGCATGTTTTAGGCCTAATTTACTTACTCTTGTTGTCATTCCATCCTGATTTGCATTTATATAAATTTGATAGGACGTTGCAGTAGCTAGTAGATTCAATTACTTTTCCTTTCTGCTACATTTTATTGAATTAAATGGTAAAATATTTAAAAACGCAAGTTTGGGGAGGGAAGAAAAAGATTAACTATTAGATGTTCTAAATTTAAATATTTTCAAAAATTATTAATATGATTTTATGTAGTGAATTTAATTCAGAGAACTATATTTTGAAGATATTTAAATATTAAGGTAGATTTAAGGGAATATTTTTGTAATGAAAATTAATTTTTTAGATTAAGATATTTAGTATAACAGAATAAGACTATAGTTAANCAGAGATAATGAATGTTTTCGCATGGAAATTATTGAACATCTACTAAACTAACATTTTAAAGAACATTTTGAAGATAAAAAGAATTTTGAAAAAGAAGAGCATTTTGAAGAAAAAATTGAAGAGAATGATGAAATTATTCTGGATAAATTAGAAAATGAAGAATTAGATTATATTCAAGAAAGATTTGAGATGTTGGATATCACAGAAAATGCTGATAAGAATTTATTTCCTTCAATTACACAACCACCGGAACTTGAGTTGAAAACATTACCTAACCACTTGAAGTATGTGTTTTTGGGAAACTCATCTACATTATCTGTTATTATATCTTCAGAATTAAATGATCTGTAAGAGTAAAGACTGTTAGATACATTGAAAAGATATAAGAAAGCTTTTGGTTGGACCTTAATCAGCAAGAGCAAAGACTGTTAGATACATTAAAAAGATATAAGAAAGCTTTTGGTTGGACCTTAGTAATTGCAAGAGCAAAGACTGTTAGATACATTGAAAAGATATAAGAAAGCTTTTGGTTGAACCTTAGCTGATATTCAAATGCTGTTAGATACATTGAAAAGATATAAGAAAGCTTTTGGTTGGACCTTAGCTGATATTAAGGAATCAGTCATTCGATCAGAATTATACTGGATGAACAATATAAACCAAGAATTGATCCACAAAGGAGATTAAACCCAATGATAATGATATTAGATGAACAATATAAACCAAGAGTAGATCCACAAAGGAGATTAAACCCAATGATGAAAGAAAATAAAGCTTTTGGTTGGACCTTAGCTGATATTAAGGGAATCAGTCCTTCAATCTGTATGCACAGGATTATATTAGATGAACAATATAAACCAAGAGTTGATCCACAAAGGAGATTAAATCCGCTGATGCATTTGGTTGGACCTTAGCTGATATTAAAGGAATCAGTCCTTCGATCTGTATGCACAAAATTATGATGAACAATATAAGCCAAGAGTTGATCCACAAAGGAGATTAAATCCAATGATGAAAGAAGTAGTTAAGAAGGCAATTTTGTTAAGGGAATTAGTCCTTCAATCTGTATGCACAAAATTATATTAGATGAACAATATAAACCATGGATATTAAAGGAATCAGTCCTTCAATTTGTATGCACAAAATTATATTAGATGAACAATATAAACCAAGAGTAATCCACAAAAGAGATTAAAGCCGATGATGAAAGAAGTAATTAAGAAGGAAATTTTGAAATGGTTAGACACTAGAATTATATACAGTCATTCGATCTGTATGCACAAAATTATATTAGATGAACAATATAAACCAAGAGTTGATCCACAAAGATCTGTATGCATAGAATTATACTGGATGAACAATATAAACCAAGAGTTGATCCACAAAGGAGATTAAACTCAATGATGAAAGAAGTAGTCAAGAATGAAATTTTGAAATGGTTGGACACTGAAATTATATATCCGATGATGAAAGAATTAGTTAAGAAGGAAATTTTGAAATGGTTAGACACTGGAATTATATATCCTATTTCAGATAATGGGTAAAAAAGGAAATTTTGAAATGGTTAGACACTAGAATTATATATCCTATTTCAGATAGTGCAAAAGAAGGAAATTTTGAAATGGTTAGATACTGGAAATTATTTATCTTATTTCAGATAGTGCGTTGGTAAGTCCAATTCATTGTGTTCCTAAGAAAGGAGGAGTGACTGTTGAAACAAAAGAAAATATGATTCACTATTCATTGTGTTCCGAAGAAAGGAGGAGTGACTGTTGAAACAAAAGAAAATAATGAATTAATACCTATCAACAAGTTACTGGGTGGCGTATTTGCATTGATTATAGAAAATTAAACACTGCCACCAGGAAAGATCGCTTCCCTTGGTGGTGTATTTGCATTGATTATAGAAAATTAAACACTGACACCAGGAAAGATCACTTCCCTTTTGGCGATATTTGTATTGATTATAGAAAATTAAATACTTCCACCAGGAAAGATCACTTCCCTTTACTCTTTTTAGATCAAATAGTGGATAGACTTGCTGGGCACAAATATTTTTGCTTTTTAAATGGATATACCGGTTACCATCAAATATCTATTGCTCCTGAGGATCAAGAAAAGACAACATTTACTAGTCCTTTTGGAACTTTTTCTTTTTGAAGAATGCCTTTTGGATTATGTAATGCACCTGCAACATTCTAGAGATGTATGATGTCCATATTAAGTAAGTTAATTGATGATGGATTGGAATTATTTATGGATGATTTCTCTATATTTGGAACATCATTTGATGCATGCTTAATTTACCTTAAAAAAGTTCTGGAGTTATGTGAAAGGACTAATTTAGTTCTAAATTGGGAGAAATGTCAATTTATGGTTGCAGGAGGAATTGTGNTATTTTTATTTTTATTAAATCCCCCTAATATCAGAGAACTCAAAAAACTAAGTTTAGTAAT
>JXCR01146437.1:135792-147320 GCA_002079205.1 Phalaenopsis hybrid cultivar
TGATTTAGTATGCTTAAGAGTCATGATTGTTAGTGTTGTATTGTGTTTGCTTTAGTGTGGATTGATTTGTTTGCTTGATGTTTGGTAGATGTTTGGATTGTTAGTGTTTTGTTTTGCTTTTTGTGTATCATGAGGGAGATGATTCATTAAATTTTTATTATGGTTAGACTTGTATGTTCTCTTGTTGTAGTTGGATTGACGAGTCCACTACAACTCGGGTCTCACCCGGACTTTAGTTTTACAAAAGACATTATGAATTTTTACAGCGATAGTTCCATCTCAATTTTGTTACTTCCTTTCTTGGACTTTGTTTTCATTTGACAGGAGTCGCGACATATTTGATGAGTAACTTATGGATGATTTTACACTGTCCTTATGACTGCTAGAGGTGCTTAATTATTAGGATATGGTGATGTCTGGTGTTGGTGCTCGAGAACTAATATATCGGGGATAATCTTATCTTTGGAATTAGAATCTATAAAATCATTTATAAGCACTCAATATATTTGTGTAGTGATTCCGTTAGAAATTGGAAGTAAGTTAATGAGATGCGATAAGATGGAGGAAGAATTGACCTTGATTTAATGTATTTTATTACAATGTGGAATTTTGGATACAGTAAGTTAGGGACACTTGTTCTAAACACCCCTTATAGTGATTTAATGTATCTAGACACTTTGGAGTTTATTTTATGAAGAGATATGTCTCTTGGATCAATGGATATGTCTTTTAAATTCAAAAGGGTTGACTTTTAGATAAAATTTTTGAGGGAATTTGGAATTCTTTTTTTAGGGAGGCAGCCTTTAATAAAAGAGAGGGAATTCTAGGGCTAGAGGAGAGTTTTTTAGTGTGGCGTGTAAGGGGGTGAGAGAGAGATAGAGAGAGAGAGAGAGAAAGTCAAGGGCTTAGTGATTTTCTTCAAGGACTGTAAGAGGAGAAGAAAGGAGAAAGATTTTTTCATTACACTTCTAAGAGAGAATTGAGAATGCTTGTATAGAGAGAAAGGCTTGAAGAGAACTTTTAGGGTTGTGAGATAAATTGTCTTTTATTTATTTTATTTTGTAAACCTGTTTTTATATATGAAATCAGTGTTTTGTTTCAACCTTCTTATGAATTCTGAGTAGTCCTCTTTATCTTTCTCCCTTCTTTGAAATATGATTTTGTGGGAATTTATTTTGTTTGTATGATTTAAAATGTCAATAATTTTTGATGATTTGAACTCTGATCTTCATTTACTTTTCGATCTGCCCAATTGAATTGTTAAAATGTGTTGAGGAACAAATGCTCTGAAAGGGTAATGATTTCTACAACATAAGGAGAATCACATTTGATTTCATGGGAGAGGATAATATCCATGGAATTGAGTGCAAATAAATAGGGAAATTTACTTTTTTGGATGCAGAATTATAGATTTTAAGGTGACAGATTAAAATCCCCAATTTGGTCTAATTGATTGGAAACTAATGCGAGATTTTTAGCCCTCAGGTGAGGGAGTCGTGGGAGCTCTGGAGTGCTAGTCAGTATCCTCCCAGCCTAATCATGGAATTAAAAACCAAACTTTGGATTAGTCAATGCTCTTTATGCACTCGAAAGAGGGTAAAGAATAGGATTGCTCCCATTTGGCACAAAGCTATATATATATATTTATATATACAAATGATTTTAATTTCTTCACAATCCATATACTCATTGTAAAGGGAAATGATGCTTTCTGAAATTTGAACTCTTCGTCACCAAAACTTGGTTTAATTTATGTAAGTTTACTTTTGAAAGTTTAACAATTAGTTTAATTATTTTTTTACTTTTAGTGCATTTTATTTAGCATTCACTTTATTACTTTATTTGAATTTCACACTTCACTTTTGTAGTTTAAACTTGTAGTTTACATTATAATCTTAAGAATTTACATATATGCATTTCCAACTTCCCTGTGGGATCAATATCTAGAACTCTATTAGAGCCCTATTACTTGAGCAATACGTATACTTACATTATTTTTAAAGAATTTGGCAGTTTAAAGATTTTTAAAAAATAAAACTATTTTCGCTAAAGTTATTTTTGTTGGGATTAAATTACATATTGATTATTGTATTTGTCGTGTGTATTTTGTACGATTGAAAAACATTTATAAAGTTAACACACTAAATCCAACCACATCAGCATGATATAGCTTATGAGGATGCTATGGTTAGATATCTAAGGGGTGATTACAATGTGGAATTTTCAAATTGCCCCAGCCTCATTTCTTATACTCCAGATCATGATGATACTGAAGAAGAAGAAGATGATGATGATGATGAGGAGGAGGAAGGGAATGAAGATTGATATTTTAGGAGTTTAGTTTGTTAGTTTATTTATTCAGTATTTTAATTGTTTGAAGTTGGTTTTATTTGAAATTACGTAGTAAGAACTTTCTTTGTAATATCGTACTGTGGGCCTAATTATAATAGTAACTGTAGATTTTTACTTTTTCTACATTTTTAGTATTTTCAATTTCTATTTATGTTTTTAATTCTTAGTAAATCCTTTAAAATATATTATGTTTCATTTAATGCTTTAAAGTTTGTATTTTAAAAGTTAGTACCTACAATATATAGAGCCCAGTTTCATACTCAGAAATCCTCTACATATTAGTTTTTATTTTTATGCATTTATTGTTTTCTTTCACCTACAAAATTTTGTAGTTAACATTTTTAATTATTTAAATTTAAGTTTGGGGGAAAGAAAAATTTCTTTTAAAAAGAAGTAAACTAAATTTTGTTTGTCCTCATTTAATTATATATTTTTAATATTAATTTAACATGATATGATTTATTAAGATTTAACTTTAAATGACTATCTTTATGTTTGTAAATATTATGATAATTTTAGGTAAGAGATTTTAATAATGAAGGTCAATTCTAAGGTTAAATTTATTTGGTATGAAAGGATAAGACAATGCTTTCTATTTAAAGAAAAAGAAAGTGTAGTTTTGAAGTATTAAGAATTTTAGAGTTTTGTGTAAGAAGAAAAGAATAATACTTTATGAAAAATCATAAAACTAATATGAATTTATAAAGTGAACAAATGTAAAGAGTTTTAACTCTAAGAAGAGGATAGTGAAGTTCAAAATTATTAAAGGTATCCATATATAGTAATCCTCACATGAAAAAGAAAAAGAAAAAAAACGATTGAAAGGATCCTAAGAGGAAAAAAAAAGAAAAAGAAAAAGAAAAGTTAAGAAAAGAAAAAAAAATATGTGAGGAGAAGTTTGAGGAGATGTCTAATCAAAGATTAGCTTCACTTGAATCAACTTAAGGAAAATACTTTATTACATTTATAAACTTGTATTTGAGTATTAGCACATTTACTAGTAAAGTTTTCATGAAATTTTTTTTCATATAAATATTCTAAGTATCCTTGATTTTTCTTAGAGTAAAGTATCCTTAAGTATTATCACATTTAAATTTTCATATAAAGATGTGATTACTAAGTACTCTTAGACTTAGAGTTTGAATCTAAGCTATTAAAACTTTTTCTTAAATTTTATTGTTTTCTTTATGAAACTAAAGTACCAAATTTTATAAGCTAATCACTATCCTAAGTCATATGTTTTTATGTAGTAAAAGTGTCACTTGTGGACAAGTAACATTTAAGTTTAGGGGATTTTGATACACCAAAATAATGTTTTATTTTAAGTATATATTTAATGCTTATTTTTGGTGATATTGCACTTTAAAGAAGGGTATTTTTCATGTTTTTGTTGCAGGTATATCAATTTTAGGCATTTGGAGCAAAAGTAGCAAAAAAGACGAAATTTGGAGCCAAAATAGTGAATTTTGAGATTCTGGCGCCTGAAGTGTCATTTTATAAAGAGCTGACATTTGAAATGGAATTGGCACTTGAAGTGCCATTTTACAGAGAGCTGGTGCCTGAAATGCCAAATTTAGCACCTGAAGCGCCAAAATCCAGAACAGTGCGATCTTAAGCAAGTTGGCGCCTGAGCGCCATAACTATTGTCTGAGGCGCCAGAGATGATTTGGTCCATAGATTAAAATCTCTAATTTGGTCCAGTTGATTGAAAACTAACGCGAGAATATTAGCCCTCAGGCGAGGGAGTAGTGAGAGCTCTGGAGTAGCAGCTGGTATCTGCCAGGCCTAACCATGAAGTTAGAGACCAAACTCTGGATTAGTCAATGTTCTTTATGCACTTGGAAGAGGGTAAAGGATATGATTTCTTTTATTTGATACAAAATAATTTCTATATATTTTCAAATAATTTTAATTTTTTCACAATCCATATACTCATTGTAAAGGGGAAGGTTGCTTTCTTAAATTTAAACTCTTCATCACAAAAACTTGGTTTAGTTTTTGTAAGTTTACTTTTAAAAGTTTAGTAATCAGTTTAATTAACTTAGCTCTTTTAACTGCATTTTATTTAGCATTCACCAATTACTTTTAGATTTGAATTTCATACTTCACTTTTGTAGTTTAAATTGTGATTGACATTATAATAATAAGAATTTATCTATAAGCATTTCCAACTTCTCTGTGAGATCAATATTTAGAACTCCATTAGAGTACTTTATTGTTTGAGCGATATGTATACATTCGTTATTATTAAGGGATTTGGCAGTTTAAGATTTTTAAAAGAAATTTTCTTTTTCATTAAAGTTATTTTTGTTGAGTTTATATTGCATATTTATTATTATAACTGTTGTGTGTATTTTGTAATATTGAAAAATATTTGCAAAATTAACACACATAAATCCGTCCCCTTTACAATGACCATTAGAAATATTGGGTAATCTGGAAGAAATCTTGTCTCTCACTTCCAAAATTAAGATTTTTAAAAGAAACAAAATCTGGAAGTGAGAGACAAGAATCTACTCAGCATAACCATATCAATTAGGAACTTAACTTTAGATTAGACAATTTTTTTTATGCACTCGAGGGAGGGTAAAGAATATGCATGCTCTTATTTGTCTCTGGTCACATTAAATTCTAAGCATTTCATTCTTATGCATTATTTAGGTAGTCGCATGTGAAAGGTAGTTTGTAACATCTCAACATTCTCCAAAGCAATGGCTCTTATTAGGATTATCTTTAGATATAGGATTGTAATTAGGAGTAGTTGATAAAAGACACACTTAATCGTCATTTCAAATTAAGACCTGACAGTAGTAGACTAGAATTAGCCTAAGGGATTTTTACATCGCTTATTTGTGGGATCGTTACTCTGGTCTTAAAAGAAAACCCTATACTACTTGAAATGATGCGTGCACTTGCATAGTACCCCTAATGTTTGAGCTATACATTAAATTCTTAAATCTACAACATATTTGTTTTGCATACTAGCCATCACAATTAAACTGGGTCAAGTTTTTTTGCCATGGAATTAAATATCTCTGTAATTGTGGATTGGATCAATTATTTGGTGTGGTCTCTGGAGTTTGAAATTGAAGTAATTAAACATATATGTACACGCACATCTAGGGGGCATCTGAAGACTATTTGATGTCACCAAATCATAATCATGTTTAAAGAATCAATAAAACTTTTTCTTTTTCAGTTTTTTTCCATCATTAAAGAATAAAATAAGACAAACAAACTGCCCTCATCACTAGCGGTGGTAACTCTGATTACATAAAATAAATGAAAATCTCAAAACATAGATCTGATGTAGCTTCCAAGAGAATCTGAACATTTCAAATTAGCCACTTTAACACAATTTCACCAACTCTTTGAACTGGGATAAATGCTTTGGGGTTTCATGTTTTTTGGAGAGTGAAAAGCCTTTCATTCATTTAAGACACCTCCATCTTCAGATTATCGTAGTCATACTTAAAATTAGCTATGTCACACGTTAATGTAGCCAGCTATAGCTTCTTTATTCTCCTATACTCATCACATAAATCCATTTGCAAATAACCTAATGGTGATAATTGTGGGAGTTGCTATAAATCTCATAATGAAGACATCGGCAGGGTAAATAATTAATAAAGTATTAGGACTTAATTTCATTAAATATTAAGAATAGACACATAATGACATGTCTCTAGTTAACTAATTATCTCACACAATGGAAGGAGAAGCCTCTTCAACATATGGAAGAGTAACTTCTTAAAGAGCTCATTATTTAACTTCGTACATGGATGTATCATTTTGCCCATCTAAAAGGAAAATATTAGCGTACATAAGACGTACGCAGCGCTGCGTACGTCCTGAAGTTATTCAGGGGGTACAGGGGAGTTATATTGGGGTTATACCCCTATGTAAACTCCTTGTAACCTCTCTGTAACCTACAAATGAATTTCGTACAAATAAGTTACACGGGAGTTACAACGGAATTACACAGAGGTTACAGGGGGTATAACCCAGATATAACTCCCCTGTACCTCCTGAATAACTCCTGATGTACGCAGCGCTGCGTACATCTTATGTACGCAAATATTTTCCCATCTAAAAAGGTAAATGTCTCATTTAGTTTATGCTCGCCCAATTTATCGATTCAGTTGTGCTGTTATAAAGCTTGATCATTTCCTTATAAACTTACTGAAGTGAAATGGATGGTAAGAATAACTTAATATTATTATAATTCTTAATTGCCATTTCTATAAATTTTGCAAAATGTCTTGTATCTTCTGCCTTGTACTTAAATTTTGAATACATGGATAGGTTGTTCATTCCTTTTCGCCTTAACCAGAGTTAAATTCAAATCATTAGCTCTTTGGCATCAATTGTGGGCTCCAACAAGAGAGCTAGCACATAAGTCAACAAACAAATAGCTGGAACATCTACTGAGTTTGCCTCCTATGGAACTGCTATCNATGTCTTTTATCTTCTGCCTTGTACTTAAATTTTGAATACATGGATAGGTTGTTCATTCCTTTTCGCCTTAACCAGAGTTGAATTCAAATCATTAGCTCTTTGGCATCAATTGTGGGCTCCAACATGAGCTAGCACATAAGTCAACGAACAAATAGCTGGAACATCTACTGAGTTTGCCTCCTATGGAACTGCTATCATTTTCTTTGTTACTATTTCTTNGTTTTCTGTGTTACTATTTCTTTCTTTTATTTTATTTTCATAGATGCACCTTCCCTCTTTGATTTTATAAACATGTATGAATTTAAGCGTAAGAAAATAATTAATCCTAAGGAGAAAAGAAATGAGTCTACGAATTGGGGTGATCTAACATGCACCAACTCAAGCATTCTTCTTTTTAATATTTAAAAAAAAGAATGGTCGGAGGCTATATTACGAGCCCCCAACCACCCTCATATGACTAACTATTTGAGGACTGCCCTCACTACCAGGAAACTGGCTAGAGGAGGATTTGAACTCCTGACCTAACGGGAGTTACTATCTTCAAAGAGGCTGCTCTACCAAAAGGTCACAACTTATAATTCCAATATAAAAGATATAAGTAATAAGAATAAACATAAAAGACCATATCTACATATATATACATACAAATAAATGTAAATATAAATATATACCCAAACTTCGAGGGAGTTTTTAATTATTTTAATATTTTCAGATAAATTTGTGAATATTAGTCTTCTCTTATTATTTTTATTATATATATATATATATATATATAGTTGACTCNCCTAACTATTTGAGGACCGCCCTCACTACCGGGAAACTGGCTAAAGGAGGATTTGAACTCCTGACCTAACGGGAGTTACTATCTTCAAAGAGGCTGCTCTACCAAAAGGTCACAACNACTCCGTGTGCTCAGATCAATTGGTCGGGCATATGTTTGTCTGTTGTATGTCCCTTCTGGTTTGGGATTCAAATCTCCCGAGTGTACGATATGATACTCGAATTATTAGGCGCATGAGGGATGGTCGGGGTTGTATAATATCCTCTCGGCATTCTTTAAAAAATTAAATAAATATATATATGACTGCTCGATTAATTCAATTCAATTAAGCAACACGTCATGGAATCCTGTAATTCTTTTTGGAGATCAACTAGCCATGAAGCTCAACTAAATTCTCGACTAACTATCTAAACTCTCTCATGTGAACCCTTCAAGAAGCTCAACTCGCGCCACTATTGTTCTGACTGACAGGCACTACCCAAAGAGAAAGGCTAAGGAAAAGAGAGACAATTATTAATAGATAGGGTTGTCTAAATAATATTAATTATAATGCCCAAGTGAGAAGACAAAAAATTATTAGATTGAAGATCATTTGAGATGCATATATAATAAATTTTTTTATATTTTTTATTTGTTACTTCTTTGCAAATCTCATCAGTAAAGAGCAGGATCATTGTAACATAAGAGGCTTCAAAACAGATTCTTGCCTAATCCCCCCACGTCCCCCAGCCCCAGAAAAAAAAAAAATGGAAGGAAACTTCGAAGAAAAAGAAATGACAAGATCGGTGCTGTNAATGCCTGGGTCTTCAAAAACAGGTTCTTGTCTAATTCCCCCACGTCCCCCAGCCCCAGAAAAAAAAATGGAAGGAAACTTCGAAGAAAAAGAAATGACAAGATCGGTGCTGTCAAGCTCTACATCTCATTCATATACATGGTCCCCAACTTCCACCCAAACCAACTCCAACCATGCTCCATTATTATATGACTCCTAAACAGAGAAAACCTACAAGGCGAAAGAGAGAGAGAGAGAGATTGAAATAATTGAAGGAGAAAATCAAGGTGGGGTCTGAAGAATCTTATTTGTCATNATATTAGATTGAAGATCATTTGAGATGCATATATAATAATTTTTTTTATATTTTTTATTTGTTAATTCTTTGCAAATCTCATCAGTAAAGAGTAGGATCATTGTAACATAAGAGGCTAATGCCTGGGTCTTCAAAAACAGGTTCTTGTCTAATCCCCCCATGTCCCCCAGCCCCAGAAAAAAAAAAAATGGAAGGAAACTTCGAAGAAAAAGAAATGACAAGATCGGTGCTGTCAAGCTCTACATCTCATTCATATACATGGTCCCCAACTTCCAGCCAAACCAACTCCAACCATGCTCCATTATTATATGACTGCTAAACAGAGAAAACCTACAAGGCGAAAGAGAGAGAGAGAGAGAGAGAGAGATTGAAATAATTGAAGGAGAAAATCAAGGTGGGGTCTGAAGAATCTTATTTGTCATGCCAAACCAACGTGTGCATGCCTCGACTTAATGGTATAAGAATAGCCATTCTTTTTGTGATGCATGATAAAAATATTATTTGGAGCCAGTAATTAACTGTGAACTGGATCCTTCTCCGAAGCTTCATTTTATGGCAGTTTCTCTGTTTCATCACTGCATCTTCTGCAATGCAATAAGGCATGCAGACCAAGCGGCAAAAGATATGCATATGCATGGAGTTTGTTATTTAGTCCATAAGATACTCTATTTTATTTCTTATGCGTTTTCAGTAGTTTAAGAAGTGAAAAGCTCTACGCATTTCATCTTTTATTCGAATTTTTAAGAAAAATATATTCAAGTCTACTCTTATTTTATTAGTCTTGATTGATTTATTCTTTTGCATTCAGTTTAAAATTTAGTAGAAGAGTATTAATTAGAATGCAAAATAATCTAAACTGGTGCCATCGCAGGTACAATTCTTTTGTATTTTCATATCTACCAGTGAAATTTTCATATCTAAATTACATAGCACTTAAATACTTAACATCACATAAAACAATAACACTGGCACTTATTTTTTAGAAGTAATATACATATTTTCATTGAAAGGTTTATAATACTAAAACGTTATCAAGATAGTAGGAAATTTTAGGTATTAGATATGTAAGTAGACAAGAATGTTGTGGTATGCTTCAAAANTTATATGCAAGTCTACTCTTATTTTATTAATCTTGATTGATTTATTCTTTTGCATTCAGTTTAAAATTTAGTAGAAGAGTATTAATTACAATGCAAAATAATCTAAACTGGTGCAATCACACGTACAATTCTTTTGTATTTTCATATCTAAATTACATAGCACTTAAATACTTAACAGCACATAAAACAATAACACTGCCACTTATTTTTTAGAAGTAATATACATATTTTCATTAAAAGGTTTATAACACTAAAAGGTTATCAAGATAGTAGGAAATTTTAGGTATTAGATATGTAAGTAGACAAGAATGTTGTGGTATGCTTCAAAAATTTCAAAAACCTTGTCTAAATTAAAGAGTGGTGGGCATTTCATGTCAATGAAAATATATATTTAATGAATATATATATATATGAAGATAGATAGATAGATAGATACACCAACACTCATACGTACATATTAAAGTGATCAGTGAACAAAAAAGTTTATACAGTTGAGAAGTGAAGCATATTTTTCTTCTTCTGCAGAAATGCTTGTAAGGTTGCTTCCTGTGATGTTCCTCCCCAGGAACAAATGCATGTGCTTTGTGATAAAACCAACTACTCTCTGTTCTTCCAGCTGACTACATTTCTTTTTCGCTTTTCAATGTGGGCGTCGTAAGTCATATTATATTCTTAGTACGTAAATTAATTTGATTTAGTCTTTGTTTTTGATATATTATTTTCTTTATAATTTATCTTCAACTTTCTTTTTTAGTACATTAGGATCAGCATTTTCATACTTTGACCTAATCAATAGTTCTTCGGTGGTGAACCAAAGTAAATTTAAAATAAATTCCTTAATTATGATATAATTTCACAGCTTTCTATCCAATNCTGATTTACTCTTTGTTTTTATATACTATTTTCTTTATAATTTATCTTGCTTTTAGTTCTATCCATTTGTGTGTGTGTGTGCGTGTTTGTGTAGATCGATCTCATTTTTTTTTTCGATTTAAAATGTTTTTGGATTACATGGCAACGTTGCAAGCACATAGAATAAAAAATAGAAATATGAGATAGCAAGTTGAAATTTAGAGTTGCATGCTCTGAGATTACGTTACAATGGACTCGAGTATAAAAAATTATTTTTTACTAGCTTTTCTTGACACCAGATGATGAAGGCCAAAAAGTAAATCTTGCCTTTAAAGAGTCATGTTGAAAATTTAGTCTTCTGTATTGAAATGTTCTACTAAAAAGTCTTCCGTCCTCTATTGGGGAAAAGTCACTCAATTGTTTCTAATTGGCCAAAGAAAAGAGCGTGCTAGGTTGACTAAAGTAAGGTAACTGAGATAGAGAGCCTGCTTGGTCGACTAGGATGAGGTGGTTAACAACTAGATTACCTCGAGTTTCATGCAGACCATTTCTTGGATGTACATATTAAGTTCTCCAATTTTTGTGCTTCTTGATAATGATAACTACGACAAGGATAAGAAAATTTATAAATAAAATAAATCTTGAGCATGTAAATTACTAATTGTACTTCCTATTGAGTGTTTTTCGTGCTCGGTTCTGGTACTTTCATCATTACATGCGGGAGTCTCATGTTGGAATGGAGAAGCTTTTAGGAAATGACAAAGGCCAAAAAAAAAAATAACTTATGGAAGAAGCTTCACTCTTATTTAACACCTTTATTTGGCTTGATACAAACTCAAAGACTCCACCCCTATTTATACTAGTGACACCTCCTAAATTAATGGCTAGGATTGTGCC
>JXCR01146437.1:176657-189735 GCA_002079205.1 Phalaenopsis hybrid cultivar
GTTTTTTCTTTTCTTTTATCTTTTCTTTGGTGTTTTATATTTTTAGTTGGTGGGTGTGTTTTATTTTTATTTTTTGGAAAGAGGTCCTTTTTTATTGGTGTTTTGTAGGGTGTGTGAGTTAGGACCTCTTTCTCGGTTTTGTTATTTTTTTTTGTGTTAATAAAATGAGAGCCAATTTATGCTCTTATATATATATATATATATATATCGAGAACTGACCCACAGAAAAAAGATAATGCATGTTTAGAAAATACTACTTTTGATCCCCTTGAAAATGTTGCTATTACACCTCCAAACCTGCCTCTCGAGAAGGATAACATTGAAGCTCCTTCACATAGCTTTCCTAACTTATCTAAGGAGAACCCTCTATCTGTGAATGATACTAATGATGTTTCATTGGGTAATAACTTACCTACTGGTACTATTAGTGCTCTTAATGTTGTTTCATATGTAGTTGAGGATGCTACAGAAGGGGAGACAGACCCTATTAATATTTTGCAAGAGAATGTCTCTTTGGAGGTTTTTCATTCGCCAGTAGAACCTACCACTAACTCTGATAACCCTTTACTTACCTCTACTATTCCTCAATTGGCCTCAGTCATGCAGGACCTTATACTAATCTCTGAGGCTACTATTGATATTGGGGGTGGTCTTTCCAATTCCCTACTTCCTTGTTTGGTTATTTCTAAAGATAACAACTCTGTTATGCAGGATCCCATGCCTCACTCTCGGGCTTCTAGTGATGTTGGAGATGGTTAACTACCATCTACACTAAACCCTACTTTGGTTAATATTATTGATAACAGATCTGCTATCACTGACCCTATCTCTCATGATTTAATGCAAGATACTGTGAATAACTTAGAACAAGAATGGTTAGTGCAGAAATCACGGAGGAAAAGGAATAAAAATACTAAATAACTTTCACAATTGATTCAAATCAATATTCCAAAGGAAGGTAATTATTATTCTGATGGGGATAACACTCATGTTGGTAGCTCTTCTAGACCTTCTAGGAGGGTTGGCTTGCGATAAAATGATTAATGTGATGTGCTGGAATATTAGGGGAGTTGCTGACTCTTCCTACTTTAATAGGTTAAAATATCTTTGTAGGGTCCATAACCTTTCTTTTTTTGCCATTCTTGAGCCTATGGCTACTGCTAGTAGGGTTAGAATTCTCAAACATTTTAAAAGATACTCTATCTTTTGCAATAAAAATAACAAGATTTGGTTATTCTGGAAACCTTCTGTCAACATTAACATCATTCAAGATGATGATCAATTTATTCTCTTTAACTATCATTTGGAAGAATATCAAGGGTGGGCCACCTTTGTTTATGCTAGCTCTTTACTTCAGGAGAAATATAACCTTTGGGATCAGTTGACACATATAGAAAATACTATCACTAAAAATTGGTTAGTGGGTGGAGATTTTAATATGATTATGAAACCTACAGAAAGGAGAGGTGGAAGCAAATGTGATATCCACCTTATAAACTAGTTTTGTGATAAAATATGTGATGCAGGGCTTTTTGTTTTGGGTTTCACTGGTAACCCTTACACTTGGAGAAGAGGGACTCTTCATTAAAGGCTGGATAGGTTTTTTTGTAACCATCTTTTCTCTAATTATTACCATATCTATAGGGTGAGGCATTTAAATTACTCTTCCTCTGATCATAACCCAATTTTGATTACTTTGGCTTTCAATGATAAAAGCTTACATTATCATTTCAAATTCTTTAATGTATGGACTTCTCACTCCACTTTCTTGAGGATTGTTCAACAGGCTTGGAACTTTGAGAGGGTTGGTGACCCTTGGTTCACTCTATAGCAACTTCATAAAAGAGTTGCTTCTGTTCTTAGAATTTGAAACACTCAAGCTTTTGTCAATGTCCACACTAAAGTTCTCGAGGCTCAAGCTGAGGTGGATGCTCTTGAAAATTTGATTGTCCCCTCAATTGGTTAATGAGGTTGCCCATAAGCACTCTCTTTTACTTGAAGCTATTGCCTTGGAGGAAAGTTTCCTGCAGTAAAAGGCTAATGATATACACTTTAAATGTGGGGACAGAAATACTAAATACTTTTGTGCTTCTATTAAACACAGAAGAAATATAAATTCCACTCTCAAGATCAAAAAATCAAATGGGGTTTTCATCACTGATGAAAGTGAGATTGGTAATAGTGCTGTTCAATATTTTACTGATTTATTTGCCTCTACTTCCAGGTTTCTCCCATCAATAGTGCATTTTTGGACCAAGACAGAGATTATGTGGCTGGTCTATCCCTTGTTGACATTCCTACAGAGCAGGAGATCTTCAATGCTTTCAAAGATATTAATGCCAATAAGGCTCCTGACCCTGATGGTTTCACCTCTTACTTCTACATACATTGTTGGGATATTATTCACAAGGAGGTCGTTACTGCCGTTCAAAGTTTCTTTATGGGGCATACCCATAGGAAGTTTTTCTCCTCCTCTTTAATTGTTCTCTTACCTAAAGCTACTGTTAAGAATAGCTGGGATAACTTTAGACCTATATCCCTTACTTTTGTTATCTCTATGGTTATCAACAAGCTGATTATCTCTAGGCTCCAATCTCACCTCTCTAAACTCATTTCCCCTCAACAATCAGCTTTCATTCAAGGGAGGGAAATTTGTGACAATATTCTCCTTGCACATGAATTGGTTGAGGATCTTAATAGGAATTGTAGAGGTGGCAACCTGATAATCAAAATTGATTTGAAAAAAGCTTTTGATACTATTAATTGAAAGTTTATTATCAATATTTTGGAAGCTAGAGGTTTTGAGGCTCGGTTTTGCAATTTGATTAAATGCTGGCTGGAAAACAACTATTACATTGTCCTTGTTAACGACAAGCCTTATGGTTTTTTCTCTACTCATCGTGGCATCAAACAAGGAGACCCTCTTTCTCCTACTATTTTCATTATGACCTTTCATTATTTCTCATGTCTCATAAATTTTATGCAGAAAAAGCATCCCCATGTTCAGTTCAGGCATAAATCCATGGTTTTAGTAAGTCACTTGGCCTATGCTGATGATGCTATCATCTTTGCCAATGCTTCTAGAGCCTCTCTCAAAATTTTGGTAAAGTACCTTAAAATTTTTTAGCAAAACTCTGGTCTGTTGTTCAACAACAATAAATGTCATATTTATTTTGGCAACTCAATTACCTCTGCCATTACAACTTGGGCCACCTATTTTACTGCTTTCTCTAAAGCCTCTTTGCCCCTTTTGTATCTTGGTGTTAATCTTCTTCGGAGTAGGAGAAGACAAACTCAATTTGATGTTGTTATTGACAAAATTAATACTCGTATTCATGATTGGAGGAATGTTTTTCTTCTTTTGGGGGGAGCCTGACTTTGTTACAAAGTGTTCTTCACTAACTTCCTTTATACACTATGCAAGTTATTACTATGAAAAGAACACACAGAAAGATTTAGAACACATTTTTAACAAGTTCCTTTGGGCTGGTAATGGGGACTCCAAAATTTGGACACACTGGAATAGATGATGTAAACCTTGGATATCTGGAGGTTAAGGTTTCAAAAATTTGCAACATATTCTTGATATTAACTTGTGTAAGCTTTGGTTTAAATTCAAGCAGGGATCCTCTCTTTGGGCCCAACTTTTGCATCGCAAGTATTGTTCTCACTCACACCCCTCCACTGTTCATTGGAAAATTGGGGACTCTAAAAATTGGAAGGTCATTTTAAATGCTAGAAATGTGGCTAATAAATTTTTTTTTGGGAGATTGGTATGGGGAAAGTTTCTTTTTGGCATTAACAATGGGGGCTTTCTTCATCTCATGAGGAAGATCTTAATTTAGATGGTGACATGTTGGTCTCTGATTGTTGGGATAATGGCCAATGGGACATGAGCAAACTTAGGGAGTTGTTGGGGGATGATGCTGAACCCATTGCTAAACTTCCTATATGTCTTGATAAATCTGACAAACCTATTTTGAAATTTACTTCTAATGCTTCTATTTCTAAAAAGCTCTACTCTAAACTGCACACTTATGATTACTGGANGTCATGAAGGGTCCACATATTATAAAATTTAAAATTATACTACTTTATATTATTGATGTCCATGATTTTAAGAAGTAAAAGAGCATGGTCAGAAGCATTAATGGCCAAATGCTGAACTTTAAAAAAAGAAAAAATATTAATCCAAGAAGGATTACTAACAAATCTATCAAGACGTTCAAAAACCTTTCCTCTATGTCAAGTAAAAGGATTCCCATAGAACCTCATACCATTAAGCCCAACATCTAGCAAGGTATCATTGAAATTAGCAATTAGATTGAGATTTGGAGGATTTCCACCTTTCTTCTCAAGAGGAGAAGAAATAATGTTGAAATCCCCTCCCATAAGCCAAACTTGATTCTCCTGCTTAATAGATTTAATCAAATTCCAAAGCTCCAAATGAGCCTACTTGGTACATCCAACATAAATAATAGAAAAAAGAAAAGACTCAATAAGATAAAAAATTCTCAAATGTAATAATTCAGTGTGATTGATAAGAATCTCAATACTCACTGGTTCTTTCCATAAGAACCAAATCTTATTTTTAGAGTTAGCTATATAATTAAAAGCACCAATACATCTGACATAAGCTTCATTATTCATGTCTGCAACCATAGGCTCAAGAACACCCAAAAAATTTAAATTCTAAACATGAATTAAATTTTTAAGTCTATTAGAAGCACACACATTAGAAATTCCCCTAATATTCTAGATTAAAGTGTTAAACTTGATCAATAACAAACTTACCCATATTTAGTCAAGTAATAATAGCCATAGAAGGCTTAGCAACATCCTTACCTTGAACCTGGGTTTGAACAACCTCTTAATTCATATAATACAATTCACGAATACCTTTAAATTTTCTTTCCTGAGATGATCTTTGAATCATTCAATCCTCCTCCAACTCATTTCGAGTAAGAGCAGGGCATTCCTGAGTAGCTAGTCCATCATGTAGAACCATTTGTCTATCTAATTGCAAGATTTCAGGGGTACCAACCTTATCAGTATCTTGAACCATAACAGTAGTATCACTATTATCATTCTTAACCAAATCAGTTGTAATAGCAGAGGTATTAGCAAATTCAGTAACCAAATAATTATCAGCCAATATATTACCCATACTATTATGCTCATTCATAGAAGAATTAAACTGATCATCTAAAGAATGCAAAGATCTCTCTCTAGGAAGATTAGCCTTAGTGAATTTTAAATCAGAATGCAACTCTTTATTCATCTCTTTATTGTTATTTTTATTTTTTCCGCAATTCAGGATGGGAATTATAACAATGAGAAAGAAGATGACCAAATATTTTGCAATTAGTGCAATAATGTTGTACAAATACTTGTTCAATCTTCTGTTAAGTAACCATCATTAGAAATTCTTATCCAAATAGAATCATAGAAAACTGAAGTAACATCACGTTCAACCAACACTCTAGCCATCGAAGGCCTAGACAAAATACAAGTAGCAACATCCATTTTTAATGGCTTACCAAAAATTGATCCCAAGGAATAAAAAACTTTCAGATTGAAGTATTGTAGCTTCAATCCTGGAAAGTGAATCCAAACAGGCACAATAGGGATCTCTTTGGTAGGATTGAAATTAGGTGTCCATTTAAGAAGTTTCAAGTAATACATCTCAATGGTCAAGATTTTCTTAGCAAATAGAGAGGTATAATCCTCTTCAAGCTGCAACTTAATCATTAAGTTACGACTATCGATTAACCCTAAATTCCTTCCTCCAACTAGATGCAAATTTGAGAAGAACTTACGAATAACCTCCACTTTGGGATGAGTAAATGAAAATTTACTAATTAAAGTACACTTTCGTGGTTCATTGAGAATGTTTGTTCCTTCTTGAGTAAAAAGAAGCGCAGGTTTACCATTATTGCGAAAGGCTTGTTGAAGCAAACCTCCATTATCACTATTCTTTATTTGCTGTTGAAACTCATCAGCGAAACAAACTTCTCCAGACCCAAAAGATTTACCTGAAACAACATCTTTGAAGGATGGCACTGCAAAAGCCTTGTAAAAGAGCAGGATAGAAAGAAACAAGCTAAAATTACAGAGAAAAGATAAGCCTAGTTAGGAGAAACTGAGAAAAAAAGCTCCCAACGTAGAGGATGAAAATAAGGGACAATGAAGCAAACTATCAAAAAGAACCAAAGAAAACAACAACACCAAAGAGAAAATGAGAAAGTGAAATAGATCTGAAAGAAAAATGGAAAAAAGAAATCTGCTAGGAATCATGCACAGAACAAAGAAGCGAACAAGAGCCAGCGAACAGTAACAGGAAAAAAAACATCGAGATTTGGCTTGGGCAGAGGATCGCCCGCATGGGAGGTGCGACAAATAGGAGCACAGAAATAGTGAAAGGCTAGTGTAGAGTGGAGAAGAGAGATCGAGCTAGGCACAGGATCGCGTGGTCTCGAACGATCACGTGATCTCGGAGAAGCTTCTTTTTTTTACGTCGCTCTTGAAAATCTTTTTGGATCCGCTCAACGTGCGGGAGAGTATGAGGTATAGTAAGGTATATAATCATTGGAAGAATTAGTCAATCATTCCTCCATGGTCCTTCATGCTAGTTGGAACATGTGTTTATGAATTGTTCATATGGATCAATTGAACTTAATGTCTCATATGACTCATCATAAATTATTTTTTCCTCTTCAATCATCAAGTAAGTTATCTTCAATGTGAGTCTCCAATTCAAATAACATCACTTAAATATGAGATTGGCAAGTTTGACACATAAAGTGAGTTATCTTTCTAGTGAGATTGAAATTCAACTCATAGCATGTGAAATAGATGTTAACTCCAACATTTTTTTGGCCACATAGGTGAACATATCGTGGGACTCATATAATATAACATTTAGTTATCCTTGGAACCAAGCATAAAAAAATATCATTTAATAAAATTATACTTGATTTGCCTTCCACAACCAAAATGTTTTTGATAACTTTAATTACCTTGAAGCTAATTACCCCTAATTTTTCAAGTAACAAAACATCGTTTGTATAATACCTACCACTTGCAAGCAGTAATTATGTGATTAGTCCAAATCTTTTTATTTGGTGACCATTTCATTCTTACCTGTGAATTTTATAATGACAAGGTACATCAAATTGCTTGCATTGAGTTTGTTGATAAGCAGAAGGCTAATGATGGCTTTATATGTTGTTGGAGAGTCAACTATGACAAAGTCAACCATGGCTATGAGCTGTTTAAATATCCTTCTATTGTCCAAATAATGGGTAGTTGTATGATTCTCATGGACTTTTAATTCACTCCTAAGAATCCATACAAGTGACCTATAAGCTACATGAAAAATGTGATGAATTAGATTCATTTCACAAAAAATAGTTTCAAAAAGAATATTAAAGTAACTCCCCATGTTATCAAAAATGCAAGAAATCTACTAATTAGTGATCAATGTTGTGAACACTATGGAATTATTATAAAAGATTTAATTGGTATGTAACTCATCTGTAGTAAATAGAATAAGTGGTTGACTCGCTACTTCAAAATGTGATGGAATCACCAAACATATTCTCTTTAGTTAAGTCTCCTGAGGCTCACCTGGCAAGATGGTTCTATCTTATCTCTCCCAAGTATGGTTGGTATGAGAATAAGGATGTTGATCATCTAAGCACAAGTTGATTCATTAAGAGCCTCTTCCTAACTTATTTTCTTGCCTTTGAGTTATTGCTCTCGACTTGATAATTTTTTTTAATAATCTCACTTTAATAGCCGTTCGATCAAAATTTTCTGGTGGAACCACTCCTCAATGTCATGACTGATATCATAGTGACACTAGCCTCTATTGTCTAAGCTATTGAGATTCACAATAGTTTCTAAGTTGGTGGCTAGTGCGTTCACACTGGCAATCTTCTTTTCCAAATGAAAATCTGCTTGCCTTTCTTAATATTAAACTTGTCCCTTCACTTGATGCATTTGCCTTTCCTAAACATGCATCGTTTTTGTAAAAGGGCATGATTAATGTCATCAAAATTTGACCATATACTAGGTCGCATAGGGTAGATTATCCATCTATTGATCTAGTTGAAGTTTTTTTTGGTGCCTGACTCGGAGCTTCTCACATAGGTGGCAGTATGAAGTGGATTATACTATTTTATAAAGATGTGACTGTTGGCTAGCTCTGAGATGATGGAAAAGAAGATTTCTCAACCTTTGGGCTAATTCGACGTGAGCAATTATAGATTCAAGGTTTCAAATATTTAACTTCTATTTGAAAAATATTTAAACTCTCCAATGTTGTGAATGTTAGAAATATTCTTCTAATGTTTTATTCAGTTCTTTGTGTAATTTCTCTTCTTATCAGTGACATGATTCAGTCTTACTTCACTTTAAAAGTATGTTGAGTCTTAATTTGTCTGTGGATTCATATTTGAAGAAAATTTCTAACTATGAAATGAGGAAAGAATGAGATGAAGATAGATTTATATAGAGCTTACTTAAGGAATATATGTTGCTCCATTCCTTTGGGATTTCAAATGGTAACCTTATTACATGAATTTCTCTTCTTGGGTAAGAAAGATTTTTCTAAATAATTTATACAGTTAGTGATTACATTTAATTAGATCTCTAAGGATTTATAACCATTTCTAGTTTTGCTGGTGTTTATTTCAAAATATCTTTAGGGAGTTATTCTCTGACAGTTTTATAATTAACCTTGCATTCCTTTTTTATATTGTCGGATCACCTCTCTACCACTCTATTAGACGTCTTTAAGGAGAAAATATTACATCCGGGCTACGGATGTGCGGACAACGGCTTGAATGCAGAGAGCAGGGCGGAGGTCTGATTCCTCCCCTCCTCCGCTGCATCTGAGCCGTTGTCCTATCTGGATGTAATATTTTTTCCTCTTTAAGAGTTTACCGCAAGGCTAATCAAACCTTAATGTGACTTGGCTCTTCCCTATAGGGCAACTGTGGCTGTCATCGTCAAACGGTCNAGTAAGAAAAATTTTTCTAAATAATATATACAGTTAGTGATTACATTTAATTAGATCTCTAAGGATTTATAACCATTTCTAGTCTTGCTGGTGTTTATTTCAAAATATCTTTAGGGAGTTATTCTCTGACAGTTTTGTAATTAACCTTGCATTCCTTTTTTATATTGTCGGATCACCTCTCTACCACTCTATTAGACGTCTTTAAGGAGAAAATATTACATCCGGACTACGGATGTGCGGACAACGGCTCAGATGCAGAGAGGAGGGCGGAAGTCCGATTCCTCCCCTCCTCCGCTGCATCTGGGCCGTTGTCCTATCCGGATGTAATATTTTTTCCTCTTTAAGAGTTTACCTGAAGGCTAATCAAACCTTAATGTGACTTGGCTCTTCCCTATAGGGCAACTGTGGCTGTCATCGTCAAACGGTCCCCTTTGGTCTCAAATCATGGAGGGAAACATCTATCTGGTTGTGTTAGGGTTTAGTGGCCATGCAGAATCAAAGCTTTGTTGGTCACGCCATCAAAGGCTTACTATAGATGCACTTCAACCCAACAAAAAATAAATGGGAATGAGAATTGCTTGAGCCTTTCATAATGATTTCCAATACCATGATAATATCATCTGAAATTTCTTTCTTTTTTCCCCTTCTCAATGTAGAAGCTAAGGTGATATCATCTGCATTCCTTCTTTTTTACTTTTATTAATTAAAAAGCTCAGGAGAGTTATCATCTGCAATCTCTTTATTTTCCTTTTAAATGGATGATGGAAGCATGGGCATTGTAGCACAAATTCTTCNGAAATGGGAATGAGAATTGCTTAAGCCTTTCATAATGATTTCCAATGCTATGATAATATCATCTGAAATTTCTTTCTTTTTTCCCCTTCTCAATGTAGAAGCTAAGGTGATATCATCTGCATTCCCTCTTTTTTACTTCTATTAATTAAAAAGCTCAGGAGAGATATCATCTGCAATCTCTTTATTTTCCTTTTAAATGGATGATGGAAGCATGGGCATTGTAGCACAAATTCTTCATCTAATAAGTTTTCCATACGCTCTCCAACTTAATAATCTCCAGCATGTTTAATGCTGGCGGGTCTCAGCGTAAGCAGTGAATCAATCATGTCGAGAAAGAAAAAGGGCTACGGTTCATTGTCAAATGCACGTACGTTGCCAGAAGGAAGGCAAAGCAAGCCAATAATTTTCACTTCAGGAGGAAGCTTCCTCCGCCCCTCGATTTTATTACCGTATCTCTACAAAAAAGACGCCACGTTTTCATTCTTCGAGATCTCAGTTCGGTTTCCTCGTNGTTTAGCTATCCTTGGAATTAAGCATAAAAAAATATCATTTAATAAAATTATACTTGATTTGCCTTCCACAACCAAAACGTTTTTGATAACTTTAATTACCTTGAAGCTAATTACCCCTAATTTTTCAAGTAACAAAACATTGTTTGTATAATACCTACCACTTGTAAGCAGTAATTATGTGATTAGTCCAAATCTTTTTATTTGGTGACCATTTCATTCTCACCTGTGAATTTTATAATGACAAGGTACATCAAATTGCTTGCATTGAGTTTGTTGATGAGAAGAAGGCTAATGATGGCTTTATATGTTGTTGGAGAGTCAACTATGACAAAGTCAACCATGGCTATGAGCTGTTTAAATATCCTTCTATTGTCCAAATAATGGGTAGTTGTATGATTCTCATGGACTTTTTATTCACTCCTAAGAATCCATACAAGTGACCTATAAGCTACTTGAAAAATGTGATGAATTAGATTCATTTGACAAAAAACAGTTTCAAAAAGAATATTAAAATAACTCCCCATGTTATCAAAAATGCAAGCAATCTACTAATTAGTGATCAATGTTGTGAACACTATGGAATTATTATAAAAGATTTAATTGGTATGTAACTCATATGTAGTAAATAGAATAAGTGGTTGGCTCACTACTTCAAAATGTGATGGAATCACTAAACATATTCTCTTTAGTTAAGTCTCCTGAGGCTCACCTGGCAAGATGGTTCTATCTTATCTCTCCCAAGTATGGTTGGTATGAGAATAAGGATGTTGATCATCTAAGCACAAGTTGATTCATTAAGAGCCTCTTCCTAACTTATTTTCTTGCCTTTGAGTTATTGCTCTCGACTTGATAATTTTTTTTAATAATCTCACTTTAATAGCCGTTCGATCAAAATTTTCTGGTGGAACCACTCCTCAATGTCATGACTGATATCATAGTGACACTAGCCTCCATTGTCTAAGCTATTGAGATTCACAATAGTTTCTAAGTTGGTGGCTAGTGCGTTCACACTACAATCTGCTTGCCTTTCTTAATATTAAACTTGTCCCTTCACTTCATGCATTTGCCTTTCCTATACATGCATCGTTTTTGTAAAAGGGCATGATTGATGTCATCAAAATTTGACCATATACTAGGTCGCATAGGGTAGATTATCCATCTATTGATCTAATTGAAGTTTTTTTTGGTGCCTGACTCGGAGCTTCTCACATAGGTGGTAGTATGAAGTGAATTATACTATTTTATGGAGATGTGACTGTTGGCTAGCTCTGAGATGATGGAAAATAAGATTTCTCAACCTTTGGGCTAATTCGACGTGAGCAATTATAAATTCAAGGTTTCAAATATTTAACTTCTATTTGAATATTTAGACTCTCCAATGTTGTGAATGTTAGTGATATTCTTCTAATGTTTTATTCAGTTCTTTGTGTAATTTCTCTTCTTATCAGTGACATGATTCAGTCTTACTNGCTGCTGTTTTTACCGGACAAAAAGTTAACTTTAGGTTTTAACCTGCGGAAAGTTGAGCTGAGTTAAGTTGTTGTGGAAATTGCCGGGACTTACTGATCCGGTGTATGGTCCAGGTATGGTTAGCCTGGTCATGGATGCTCTTGTGTAACTTTGTCGTTGTCCATGAGATTTTGCTGAGGAGACTTGGATTAAGTGAGTTTGTATGTGAAAAAAATCTTTATAAAAAATTTTACTCAAATGAAACTAAGTTTATAAGAAAAATAAAAGTGAAAAAAATTATTAAAAAGTTTTAATTAGAGTTAAATTTAAAGTTAATGGATTAAATTTGAATAAATAGGACATAATTTTTTAATTGATTATTTCTGTTTTATATTCAGCTCAAAGAGAATTTAATGTTTTGTGACTCATTTTTATGAAAAATTGGCTTGGAACACTTTATTTTAAGGTTTTCTTCTTTTGATTACAAATAAAATTTCTTTTTGTTTTTTTTTCTTAAGAAAATAAATTTTGGTTATATGTTTTGTTATTTTGACAATTAGAGGTATGTTTTTAATCATATTTTTAGTAAATATATTGATTTAACCAATCATACAAAAGATTATTGTATTTGATTGATTACAATAAGTTAAAAATAAGAATAAAGTGGCTTTACTCTTAAGAAATTTAATAAATTTCACTTATGAGATATTTAGTTGAAGTTTAAATATTATGTGATTAATTTTGATCAATTAGCACGCATGCTCAAGAAAAAAATATTACATCAGGAGTTCTGAGATAAAAATGCATCAGGACTCCAATCACTACCCGCCACATGTAATGTCCACCCCACATAATAAAAATAAATTAAATAATTTAATGCAAGGTGCCCTATGCTTTTTTGCATCAGGTTTCTTGATATAATATTTTCTCATTCGAAGTCTTCACCAACTTATGGGAATGAGACACGGGATAATAAGACTAAAATAAAAATTGTAATATTGTGAATGTATCATGCAAAAGCTTGAAATGGTTACCTACACGATTAAAATTTAAGATTTAATAGCATATTAAGTCTTAAGAAAGTACGAGTAAATATTAGTTACCTTAATTGCTTTTGCAGCCTACCACTTTGTAAGGAAGAAGCATAAGATGAAAATCTATCATCACTTTTGTATTCTTCACTAAACATTTGCGAAGGTAAATTAAAATATTCTTAGTAATATCAACTATCATCGGCATGCTTGAAAGTAAATCTGACCAAGCTATAACTAAAACAAATGTGATCGTAGGTTAATTT
>JXCR01146437.1:192219-229348 GCA_002079205.1 Phalaenopsis hybrid cultivar
ATGCTTCATTAATCAAAAGCGATGTTTGCTGTTCTGCTATACTTTAGGTTCCTCACCGTTACACCTTCGGCTCTGAAAATAGCTTGAAGATTGCTACTCAAAAATTGATACAAAGTTAATCTCGAATCGACCATGCTACAAGACAATTCTTTGCATCAAATTATTTTCGATCCGATTTGGAGAGGTTGGTGAATTGAATCTAATACGTGATTATTGGATTGAAAATAAATGAGCGATCCAAGCAGATGGCTGACATCCACCCCCGTGTGTCACAAAACGCGGATGGAAGGATTAAAAAAGCTTTGCTAAATCTTTTTCATTCTTCACACACTAGCTCAAGTCTCGACTCACTCCCAAATTTGTTTCGCCTGCTCTATATTGGACTTCTGAGGTTTCTCATCTTCCCTTTTTGAAACCTAACCTTATGAGAGGAATCACCACTCAATCAAGTCCTGCGTCTGTCATTTTATCGTTTGCTCATTGTTTGATCTCTATCTCTTTGACCTCACTCTTTTCTTTTGGTTTNGTATCTCCCCTTCGCTTTTTTATTAATTACACCAGGAGTGATGCGTGGCAGTGTGGTTAATTATTTTTAGATTTAGTGGCTTTCTGTTTATGGAAGAGGACGAATGGGAAGGAGACGGGTAGGTTAGGATTCAGAGCGCCGTATCTGAGTACAGCGTGTCCTGCCAATTCTCATATCTGTTACGCAGAACAGCGAGCAAAAGCAATCAAATCTCTCCATGTGGTCTCTAAATCAGATTGAGCTGAAGGATGGTGGGGTCCAAGTTGTAAATGCTTCATTAATCAAAAGCGATGTTTGCTGTTCTGCTATACTTTAGGTTNCTTCTGCCAATTCTGATATCTGTTACGCAGAACAGCGAGCAAAAAGCAATCGAATCTCTCCATGTGGTTTCTAAATCAGATTGAGCTGAAAGATGGTGGGGTCCAAGTTGTAAATGCTTCATTAATCAAAAGCGATGTTTGCTGTTCTGCTATACTTTAGGTTCCTCACCGTTACACCTTCGGCTCAGAAATTAGCTTGAAGATTGCTACTCAAAAATTGATTCAAAGTTAATCTCGAATCGACCATGCCTCAAAAATTGATTCAAAGTTAATCTCGAATCGACCATGCTACAAGAAAATCCTTTGCATCAAATTATTTTCGATTCGATTTCGAGCGGTTGGTTAATTGAATCTAATACCCGACTATTGGATCGAAAATAAATGAGCGATCCAAGCAGATGGCTAACATCCGCCCCCGTGTGTCGCAAAACGCGGATGGAAGGATTAAAAAAAGCTTTGCTAAATCTTTTTCATTCTTCACACAGTAGCTCAAGTCTCGACTCACTCCCTAATTTATTTTGTCTGCTCTGTGTTGGTATTTTGCGGTCTCCCATCTTCCCTTTTTGAAACCTAATCTTATGAGAGGAATCACCACTCAATCAAGTCCTGCGTCTGTCATTCTATCGTTTGCTCGTTGTTTGATCACTGTCTCTTTGACCTCACTCTTTTCTTTTGGTTTATTCAGTAACTTCCTTCTCTTAAAATTTACTTTCCATGCATTTCAAATTTTATACTTTAAATTTTCAATTTCATTTCCAAACTATACATTTTATTTGGTTTTAGGTTTCTGTAGTTGTTTGAATCATTCTGAGAAGTTTTATTGTCTGGAATCTTCATGCGGGTTCACAGAATCATAACCTGAGTTATTTTTAAAAGTTTCTTTTGTTTTTTGATGTTTTTCTCTATCGATGAGTTGATGGCTATCATTTTGTTTGGTACTTTACTTTTCCACTTTTGCAATTGTACTGACAAGCTGATTTTTGTTTACCTTTTTTCTCTCTTTTTTTTGGGTATGTTTTTGTGGTTGATGGCTACCTTTTAGGCGGTGTTTCGTGTTCCTGTAAGTTTATATAATATTTTGTTCAAGATTTTGCAATAGTACTTACAATCTTAGTTTTTATTAGAGTTCTCTTTTTTTTTTTTTTAAAATTATTGACAGTTTTTGGATGTTCTTTATTACATTCATGAACTCATGGTTGTGTATTTAATCTGAGTTCTATTTTTCGTAGGATTGTCATGAATGTTCTTATTAAAAATTCCTCTTTAGGGTTGATTGAATGATTACTTGACGTTTTTTAGGATTGACATGTATTAATGATTGTGGTTGTTGAATTAGTACACTACAATGATCCTCCCTTTTTCAAACATAAAAAGAGAATCTTTTCAATAGTATTTGAACAATAAGGGAAGAGAGTTTAGTTTAATAGGAAAAATAAACCTCTTCTTTTTCTTTGAAGCAAAAGGATATAGCTTAAGATGATGTACTGAATGCAAACACTCTACAATATAGAAATGGAATATTTATCATATGACTTTTTATCTATTTATTGAAAGGGTTTGTTTTATTATGCCAATGAAGTGAATTTAAAATCCAACGGGCCAAACTCTGCCAACCAACCAAGCCAAAGTAACCAACACCCAAGCAAAATAAACCAACTAGCATACCGTATAATTTGATTTTATTTATACTTTTTATTTTCTATAAATCAACAAATGCAACCAACTTATCAGAATATTTAATCAGTTCTAGAGTATTTTTTTATGATTTGCTGCCAATGACTCTTTTGCTCTTAGCCATAACTTCTGGATCACATATGTTAGTGTTTACTCTTCTTATTTCTTACAAATTAATCAATGCAACAAGGCTAGGTATCTAAGGTTTCTTTTGACATTTCTTTATGATATCTCTTTACTTTAGTTTTACATTCTTAATTGTAGGAGATCATTATGAATTTATGAACTATCATTCTAAGAACATTGAATCGTCTCAAATGTTGATTGGTGATATGTCTTTGAATATACTTAATTTCTTCTTTGTTTTACACATGCTCTTTTGAATGACACATGCTTTTGTATGAGCATTGGAACAAATTTGAACTGAATCGGAGCGAAATAGAACCAAGTTGAGCACAGGTGCTGATAGTGGTCTGGTGCCTAGGCGCCCACTTTTGGGCACCAAGGTGTTGCGGTAGAACACCATCGCACCAGGTTCTTGGCACCTAGGTGCCCAAGCATTTCAAGCAGACAGAGAGCACGTCGCTTAGGGGCCGCAGACTGGGCAACTATTTTATGGATGTTGACGATTCATCCGGATAATTTTGGCAAACTTAAAAGTTGGGAAGAAGTTCTAAGTCTTGGAATTCTCCAAGGACAGTAGGTAGGAGTAGGAACTCTAGTTCTGGATAGATTTTAGAGAGGAATTTGCTAGAATCTATTAGGAGTTTACGACAACATCTTGTGTAGCATTGTGGAAAACATCGTCTGGTGAAATTTGCTTCTCTTTTTAGAGAAAAAAAGCTAAGTATCGTGTGTAATCTTATTTGATTATTATTGTAAACAAATATTTGGTTAATTTGCATGGATTGAATGAAGTTTTCTTTGGTGTTTATCATGTGTAGTAAGTAAATTTCTTCTAGCTTTTCTCTTATGAAAGATAGGGTAGATTTGCAGGATTGTGAATGCTTTGAATTGATATTTATTTTCTTGTGATGAGTATATCTCTAGAGTTAATTTACATGTACTGGACATATAACTTGTTAAAATTTGTTGTAACCGACTAGGACATGAAAGACCAATGGCCAAACATCATAGAATATTCACATTGTGTGAATGACTATGAAAGATGAGTCATGTGGCAATGCAACTTAGGGAGATGCGTATCGATACGTTTAAATTAGGATTTTCATAGATGACAGGAACATTTACCTAAATTTGAATCATACTCATTTATGTACTCGAAAGAGGGTAAATGAGACTTATGCTCCTGTTGTCAATACCACATTAGAATTCTTAGTATTAACACTAAAATCTACCTAGAAAATCACGAGAGAAGTACCTTTTTCAGTCTTGAATTTGACATGTCTAATTGATATATGTAAGTTTAACTTAGGGTTATAAATATACATAGAAGTAATTTTTAGAAAAACCAAATTTAGCGATCATCCAAACAAGGACCTGAAAGTAGTAGGCTAGAATTTACCCTTAGGTTGTTATTACTATGAAGCCACTACCACATTCCCTGTGGGGATTGACATTCCACACTCAAGTGGAGCACTTTATTACGAAAGAGATATGTGCACTTGTGTAGAAACCCTGACACGTGTGTGGAGATTGTGAGTTAAATTAATCTAAAATTAAAGTGTTGATAGCTCCTGGGCCGTCAAATGAATTATGGACTAAATTAATTATGGATTATTTTTTTTTCTCTTGTTCTCATATTGTTGACTTTTTTATAATGAAAAGGTGCTATGCTTATTCCTTTATTGTGGCACGAACAACTATAATATTTGGATATTTAGTATTAGGATGTATTTTTTTTGCTCTCTTATTCTCATATTTTTTGTATTTTTGATAATGAATGCTCATTACACGTGCTTCTTATTTAGTCATATAATTGGACATATGTTTTGTGCATTTGATAGTATTTTTGGTTGAGCAATGACCTAATCTAACCGAAGAGACCCAACAGGTTATCTAGAATATTGGTGTATACGTCAATTGTGACTCATGAGAATATATGAGTGTTTTCTATTTTATGCTTTCAATTTTTTTTTTTTTTATGGTGTCAATTGATCGGTAAAGTAATAACACATAGTTAAATACATACTTTCAAATCATACCAAATTATCGTATAGCTAATTTGGAAAGAGTTGGTTACATTATCCTTGGAAATTTTTGAGCTTGATTGTAAGGAATTTTTTATCTAGAAGACCATTTATATAAATTTGAGACCATATATAAGATATTTTGGGGTGTTGGCTGGTTGGTTTGTTTAGCTTAACTTGTTTCTTTTCTCTTAAGTTCTCTTGATCTGGGCTTGTGTCTAATAGTGTTGCCTGGTTGGCTTTTTTTAGCTTAGCTAGTTAGTTTTCTTTTGAATTCTCTTGTTATAGTTGATAGTATTGATTGATTCATCTTGTGGCTTTACTAGTTGATTTTCTGAGTTTTTTGGTTGTGGATGATAATGTTAGCTGGTTGGTTTTATTGGCTTGATTATTTGGTTTCCATTGGAGCACTCCAATGGATTGTATTGGTTGGTTATTTTTTTTGGCATGGTTTGAATGGTAATATTGGGTCGTTGGTTTATTTTGCTTTGTTATTGTGTTATTTTGGCTTGGTTGGTTGGTAGAGTTGGATCTTTGGCTTATTTGGATGAAGCACAAATTATCATTCCAATGTTATTCTACTTTAAAGAGAATAAAGTACTTTTTTTTCTATATATGAAGACACAAATCACATGCCTAATTAAGATATTCAGACAACATTAGACCCATATTCAATGGTAAATCCACATGTCATGATTTGGAACAAATGTTTTTCATGTCTCATTCACACACCCAAAAATAATTCAACCAGAGCCAACTATTTTTCATGACTCATTCATGCTATTTACTATTTAGAATATGTTCGTTCTTCATACTAAACTACTATCATTTTCTAACATTTTTTATAATTACAAAATGGGGCATTTACATACATACCACCCATGTCCCTCAAAAGCCAACTATTTTGGTTTGACCATTTATTTTTCTTTGAGTTTTTCTAGTTAATAGTATTGTCTAGTTTGTTGGTATGCTCGAATTTTTTGATTTTGGCTTAGCTTGGCTAGGATTGGCGGGTCATGTTTGCTCATTGGTTTTTTTTGCTTGGATATTTGGTTTATTCGACCTGGTTGATTAGATTAATTTTTTCAATTTAAGAGGGATCATAATAGTTCGCTCAAATATTTTTCTGATAGTATACTACTTTGACCTTAGCAATTGTGCTCAAGTTTAAGAGCGTTGATGATAAACAACAAAACATGGATAATCCAACATGTTGTTAATAGGAGTTCACTTTATTAGAAGTCTGAGTTGATTCATTTTTTTTCTGCTTGAATTTTGTTGTTATGTGTTTTTGGAATTTCTATCGGATGTTTCTTACAGTTTACACATCTATTTGGACTTGGACTTCTTATTACCTGTGTTTGAAAGTGATTTGGAGATGTTATCATTTGTGAAGCTAGGTGTTTAACCTTAGCTCAAATTTTATTTTTCAATTTTCTTTTATTTCTTCCCTCGCTTTTTGGAGTGTTAAATTATAAAAAATTTAATGAATGAAATATTTTTTTGTTGTTTTGGCAGAAAGATGATGTATGTCATATGTTGCATGGCGTATGCCCAAGTTTTTTATTTTTTTATTTTGCTAATATTCTAACATTTTAGAACTTTTTTTAGTTTAACCTTTGTGCAATATACAAGGAATTTGCTTTTGAGGATGAAAGTTCTCAAGATTTCAACATTTTATGTTACATTTTATTTAATTCATACATTTTATAGTTATCAATTGTAAATTTGTAATTTATAATTTGTACAAATCTTTTATTTTTGGCATATTAAATTTTAAATTTGTAAACTCTTTGGTCTCTTTCAATAAAAAATTTTATTCTATTTCTATTTTTGGGATTTTTCTAAGCTCAAATCTTATATCAGTTATTAGAAATCCATTTTTTGTATCTTATAGTTATAAATTGTAAATTTGCAATTCAACCGATTTTGAGCCAACTTGTTCTCCTTTNTTGGGGTCAATATGGGGGAGCTCAAAGGGAGTCCCCATAGGATTGCTTGGCCTTAGGGTTGACTCTGGGTGTTGGTCTTGAGCTAGTGCACACACTTTCACTCACTCACAACCCTAAATCTAAACTTTTGGACTTTGATCCCTTGATCTTTTAGAAAACTCATGTAGATAGTCCCCTAGACCCACTAGGCCTAAGCTAGGGTTTAAATAAGACCAGTACATAGAAGACCCAAATGGAGACTCCATTGGTCCGTGACTCAAATAGGGTGGTTGACACCTCAATTTCACCTAAATACATAACTCAGTCTTTTGCCCCCCCAAACTTACCCAATTTATCAAAACACCCCCAAACCCTAAATTTGACCAAAATTCCCAAATTTGTTCAAAAATCATCTCAAACCATTTAAAACTACCCAAATTGCCCAAAATATCCCAAATTTACCAAAATACCCCCAAATTTGCTAAAATTATGAAAATGCCCTTGTTGACCCAAACTTTCCCAAAATCCTCAAAATCACTTCAAATGTCCCCAAAACCAATTTAGATGCTTCAGTTGAACCTAATTTGACCAATTTGACCCATTTTTGACCAAAAGCTTTTAATTGCCCTTAAAGGCTTAATTACCCCAATTCATCTTAAATGTCCATCAATTTGATCCCAATTTCCCCCAATTTTGATTCTAAACTCAAATTCATCATGAACAAACTCAATTAAAACCAAATCTCAACCCAATTAGCCCATACTTTGAGCCCAATTTCAACCTAAATCCAAAACCCCCAATTTTACCCAAAATTAGCCATGTCTCCAAATACCACCAAATTGAGCTCCCAAGTTAATTCAAAATCACTCCAAATCTTTTTTGAACCTCTTATGACAACCACATACAATATCTTGATCAATCAATTGAGCTCAAACTAAAATTTTGAAAATTGAATTTGAAGCATGTTTGACTTGATCGTCGACGAGGTTGCCTACACGACCTCAGATGATAAAATAGAGTATGTTGGCGCGTCTGGAACTATGATTTTACCTAGGGGATGTTCATTTCGTAAAGATGACGTGTCTGGGAGAAAATGCGTGAAATGTAGCTTTGAATAATAATAAAAATATTATTATTATTATTATTATTATTATTATTATTATTATTATTATTATAAGATATTACAATTCTCCTCTCTCCCTTATCCTGATCGCACGCGCAGCCCAGCCCCATATGCGATCCTTATCGCCTGCTCCTTGATACACCGAAAATATATATGCGATCCTTATCGCCTGCTCCTTGATACACCGAAAATATATAGTATTTTTAAACACATTTTTATATCTATTTTTTAGATATTGCACTTTAATGGAAGATATTTATGTGTTTTTCTTTCAGGTACAAGTAAAAAAGATGAAAAAATATAAAAGAAGTGAAAAAAGGATCATTTGGAGCAAATATGTGAAAATGGTGCAAAAGTGTTTTGGCGCCTAAGCACCAGATCCGACGCTTAAGTGCCAGTGAAATAGAGAAGGATGCGCCTAAGCACCAGAGGCCCCATGCTTAAGCGCCAGAGGCGGTTATTTCACGGTTTTATTCATTTTTACCATATTTTGAAGGGATATTTGAAGCGTTAGAGGCTAAAGAGAGTGGTTATGACAACTAGGAACAAAAATATGATTAAAAGACTTGTGAAAGGAGGCATCCCTTGGAGAATACATCGAATTGAGACACATTTTGAAGAGTTAACAAGGCACCTCTTGGAAAAGTCTTGAGAAGTTCTTGAAGAAGTTCGTGGAGGAACGTTTGGTGATATTTTCAAAGCACCACAAATTTACTTTATCCTTTTTGTTTTTAGTTTTCTTGTGAGAGTTAAGAGTGTTGTAAAAGAGAAGAGATTCAAAGGAACTTCAAGTGTCTGGTGAAGGATTTGAGATAAGTTTTTTATTTTTATTTTTGAACTACTTTTGGTTTTAATGGAGACTTCTTGTTGGTTTGAAAATAATTTCTACTTTTAAACTAAAGTGTGGTTTTGTTTTCTTCATGGATTCTGAGTAGTTTTCTTTATCTTTCTCCTTAAAATGATAAGTGATTAAAGTGTTGGATGGAAGCTACCCTATGGAATGACATTGTAAACTTTCTTTTTAGTGATAAATGGCATACCAACAGAAGAGGAAATTTATTTCTGAAGCTAAGACTTATTTTTTGGGATGACCCATTTTTATATAAACAAGGAAAGAATCTAATTATTTGAAGATGTGTACCTTTAGAGGAGACTTATGAAATAAGCCAAAAATGTCATAATTTAAATTTTGAGGGACAATTTGGTGTTGATAAAATAGCATAAAAAATTTTACAGTCTAAATTCTATTGGCCTACTATCTTTAGAAATGTTAATGCTTATATTAAAACATATGATAGATGTCAACGTGTAGGCAATATTTCTAAGAGAAATGAGATGCCCCTCAATTGTATGCTAGAAGTTGAAATATTTGATGTTTGGGGATTAGATTTTATGGGACCATTTATATCATCTTTTGAAAATTTATATATACTGTTAGTAGTGTACTATATATCCTAATAGATAGAAGTTGTTGCTTTACCTTGATGTAATTCTCAAAGTGTTGCAAATTTTTTGAAAACAAACATATTTTGTAGATTTAGGATGCCGAGAGTGATCATAACTGATGGGGGAAGTCATTTCATAAATGTCATAATGGAGAAATTATTAAAGAAATATCATATAAACTGTAAAATTGCTACTGCTTATCATCCTCAGACTAGTGGTTTGGTTGAATATCTAATTGGGAAATTAAAAGAATTATGAAAAGATTTGTAAATAAAAAAAATGGATTGGTCAGTCAAACTTGACTATGCTTTGTGGGCTTATAAGACTACATACAGAACTTCTATTGGAATGTCCCCATATAGGCTAATATTTGGAAAAACTTGTCATTTACAAGTTAAACTTGAGCGTAAAGCATATTGGTCAATTAAAGAGTTCAATTATAATTTGAAATATGCTGGTGAGAAAAGATTATTGCAATTAAATGAGCTTGAAGAGATAAGGAATGAATCTTATGAGAGTGTTAAGATATACAAAGAAAAGATGAAAATGTGGCATGATCGAAGGATTCTTACTAAAAATTTCTATCCAAGGCAACAAGTTATGCTATATAAAGCAAGGTTAAGATTTTTTCTAGGCAAACTTAAGTCCAGATGGATGGGTCCATTTGTTGTGATGAAAGTTTATCCTTATGGAGCTGTAGATATTAAAGATCCTAAAACGAAGAAAGTATTTAAAGTGAATGGTCATAGACTGAAACCTTATTTTGTAGGGGATCAGTGTAAATTTAATGATTGAATGATGTTGGGTTAACCTGAATAAGCACTGGTTACGTCGGGCTGTGGACATAAAACCAAGCGCTTTGTGGGAGACAACTCATAGTTATCAGTGTGCTTTACTTTGAATGCTATTTGTGTGTGATTAAGAAAATTTAAGGTAGTATTTTATTGAGATTATTATGTGATACTATTGATTTTAATACTTTATTTAGTAATCTAGACATGCTAAAATGAGTATTTGGACATTAAGTTGACTAGTGCAAACTTGAACACTAGCACTTAAGTGCTAATATTCGGCGCTTAAGCGCGAGAGTTAAAAACCATGTGCGAAATTCAATTTGTAGAAGTTTTAACCGCCAATTGGTTGAGTACAACGTGCCATGGTAGTTTTAGAACTTGCTTAGAAGCTATTAGAGGGATTTAGGCCGATAAATAGAAGGGTTTTATGATGGAACTTCACCCCAAAAATAATTTTCAGCCCTAATCTAAGAGAAAGAGAGATTTAGAGAAAATGTCTTCATGGAAGATGGGTTTGAAGAAAAAGGAAGAGGCCATGAAGAAGAAATTCATTAGTTAGAGTGCACAAGAGATGTATAATAGTTTCTTAGCCGTTAGTATTGAAGGAATAGCGAAAAAGATCAACAAAATTTAGGCTAGCATGACTTTACTTGAGGCAAAGATAAATGAAGTTAATGCACATCTAGATCATATTGGATGGTAATTGAAAATGCAATTTAGCCACACTAATTATATAGAAGAAGCGGATAAGGCTATGTATCTTAAGAAGAAATGGATTGAAGAAGATTTTATCAGAGCTCGTCACCACCGTCCATTTTATCAACTCTATATTCCGAATGCCCAAGGAGAAACTAATGAAAGACAAGAATTTGTCCCAACAAATGAAGAATGGAATTAAGTTCAGTGTTAGAGTTTGTTTATTATGAGTCGTTATTTTTATATGTTAGTGTTAAATCTTGTTTTTAGTATTTATGTCTTTATGTGTTTAATTGTAAATGTTTGTTAAGTGTTGATATTTAGGAAATTTTTCTCATACGAGACTATTTGGAATGAGAATTAAGTGTTACATGTACTTGTACTAGCTTGTAAATGAATATAAGTGTTTGTTAGTGTGAAAATTTGTGTTATTTTAGCCTCGAATTGAATTAGTTATATTAGAGAATTTTGAGAAAGAGGAGAGTTATGGGAGAGAAAAATAGTAATTTACGTGTTATAAGACCATTTAGGGGTGGTATAATTAGGCTAATAGTGCATTTTACTTAAGTTCAAAAATATCAAAAAATAATGCACTGGCGCCTAAGTGCCACATTCTTGGGCTTAAGCGCGATGTAACCTGAGAGGCAGGTACCTAAGCACCACTTATCTATGCTTAAGTGCCGGTTCATGAAAACTAGTTCAAAAAAAGGTTAAAGGTGAAAAATAACCCCAAAAATTGTCATTTTTACTCTCGTCGTCACTTCTTCCTCTCAAGTTTGCAATTTTAAAGTCTAGGGCAAACTTTTTCTTGGAGATTTCTTGGTGAATTTGAGCCAAATTTGCTATATTTGAATTTCTTAAGGTAAGAGCTTCACTTCAATGTATAAATTTTGGATTTTCACCATGTATTTTGAGTACATTTGGAAAAATCCGAAAATCACTATTCCTGGTGAAAAATGACGAAAAATCTATGGAAATTGCATAAAAACTATAGTTTATGCTTACAGAAGTTAAGCTTAGTACATTAGACTTGCTTTTTTAAGTTATTTTGGAATTTTGTAAAAGTTATAGAATGGCCCCAAGAATGAAGAGGAGTAAGGGGAAGACTGGTCCTCGATAATTGCTTATATGCAACAGCATAACAATAATTCTGATTATATTTTTCACTTATATTTCCTTATTTCAAAATAAAACCAAAAACTTGATTCTAAAGAAAAATAATAATTTAAATTTTAATTTATATATATTGGGATACTACGCAAGTATACATATCAATATCAAGTAATATAAGACTTTTTGATTAAGACCTGAATATCGAACCCATGGGGAAGATATGCAATATGCACTTTCTGGAAAACTTTTTATTTTTAAAAAGATAATTATTTAAACTAAAGACATTTTTGTAGTAAATAAAGTTTAAATATTTTTGGTAATTTTAATATTTTGCTAAATAAATGTACAAACTTAAAAAGATAACTTGAGTTTTTGTAGAAGAACAACACTAAATATGAAAATATCTTATACAAACTTAAAAAGATACCTTGAATTTTTGTAGAAGAAAAACACTAAATATGAAAATATATTTCTCTTTATCATGAATCAGTAATAAGTATAGGAATTCTGTTGTGGAAGGATGCATATTGTGTTGTTCTAAATAGGAGCAATAATATTCTTTACCCTTACTAGAGTTGCTATAAAGAGCATTGGCTAATTTAAAGTTTGAATAGTTTTGAAGGCCGGCTAGGCAGGGAAGATACTAGCTCTCACTCTATAGTTCCCTCGATTCCCTCCACCTAGGGGCTAACATTCCTGTATCAGAACCTAAAAAAATAAACCAAGTTGGGGGCTTTAACCTATCACTTTAAAGTCCTCTAACTCTACACCCTTCAAAAATTATTTCTCTATTTATTTTCACTTAATCATATGAATTACATTCTCATTTATACAACCTCATGTGATTCTTCTATTTCCCTATTTATTTGCACTCAATCATATGAACTACATTCTTACTCATACAACCTCATGTGATTCTTTATTTATTTGCACTCACATAAGAATTACATTTTCATTCATACAACCTCATGTGATTCTTTCCAATTATTGACTGAGACAATACGTCTCATTCATACAACCTCATGTGATTCTTTTCAATTGTTTACTGAGACAATACCAGCCCAATTCTTACATATTCTCACATCAAATTTTAACATCTGGATTGGCCAAATCAAGAAGTAAATGAAGTGCATGGATTTAAATCATATAACTACTTCCAACATTAAAGATCAATACTCTCCACAACTTCCTTCCAAAACTTAATTACTTATCATTTTAAGAAGAAAGATAAAGGGATTAGCCAAATCAAGAAGTAAATGAAGTGCATGGATTTAAATCATCATAACTACTTCCAACATTAAAGATTAATACTTTTCACAACTTTCGTCCAAAACTTAATTGCTTATCATTTTAAGAAGAAAGATAACGAAAACTACGCAGAATCCATGGAGAAAACTAAACCATACTTTAGTCTAAAAGAAGAAATCGTTGTCAAACCTACAACAAGTCTCAATTAAAACCAAAAGTAGTCTCAAAACAGAAAGATAAAAACTTATCTCAAGTCCTCCAACAAACACTTGAAGTTCCTTTGATTCATTTCTCTTTACAATCACTCAAAATAAAATAACAAAAAGGATAAAATAAAAGTAAAAGTGGTGCCTGAAAATCTCTCCGAACTAACTCCCCAAATGAGAACTTTCAAAACTTTCCAATACTTTCAGGACCTCTTTCAAAGTCCCAATCTTCTTTCTTTTATAATTTTCCAAAAGGTTCCTTGATTTCTCCTCAAAATATGTCTAGACTCGATGTATTTCCCCAAGCAATGCATCCTTTCGTGATAAAAAAAAAGGATGCCTCAAAAACTAAAATAAAAAAAAAGATAAATATGTGGTGCCTGAAAATCTCTCCAACTAACACCCAAATTTTTGAAATTTCAAAACTTTGCCAGTACTTTCAAGACCTCTTTCAAAGTCCCAATCTTCCTTCTTTTATAATTTTCCAAAAGGTGTCTTGGTATCTCTTCAAAATTTATCTTGATTTGATGTATTTCCCCAAGAGATGCATCTTTTCACAATACTTGTCGTCCATGGTGGTTTTAACCACCTATTAAGCTAATAGGTGCCTCAAAACCCTCTTCAAAATTTGAAAAAATCAAATTCACTCATCCAATAACTGCCACTGGTGCTTAAGTATGGGGCATTCGATGCTTAGGCGCGGCCTTCTCTTTTTACCCGACGCTTAAGCGTCGAATATGGCACTTAGGCGCCAAAACACTTTTGTAAATTTTTCACCTATTCTCTCCAAATTTGATCCTTTTTCACTCCTTTAAGAATTTTTCACCTTTTTACCTATACCTGAAAGAAAAACACAAAAATACCTTTATTAAAGCACAATATCTAAAAAATAGGTATAAAAATGTGTCTAAAAGCACTATATATTTTAGGTGTATCAAAATCACCCAAACTTAAAATGTTACTTGTCCTCAAGTGACACTTCAATCTTTAAAAACTAAATATGTACGATATGTATATGAGTTTCTTTAGGAGATACTTAAATTTAGATTTAGAAATATAGTAGTCCAATTAAAAATAAAAAGGCCTGGCACTATTTTATTGCTGCTCGTCTGTTACCAACAAATCATCTCAGTGAAGTGACCAGAGAGAGAGCGACGTTAAATTATTGTATCTAGGAAGGAAAGCTCATCAACATAGAAGCTTTGATTTGTCAAACTATCATCAATTCTGCCACTGTCTTTACTACTGTAGGTCGTGGATTTGCTTCCTTGATCTTTTCTTTGTGAGAGCAGGCTGGAGTTAAATACGATAGCTGGGAGGAAGTGTTGTTACCTCTAAAGCCCATCACTAAGGTGAATGTGAAGACTTATTCTGAGCATTCTATTTTTGGTTGGAGAGAAGGATTTTCTAAGAATTATGGAATGGAGACGTCTGCTGCTTCTACCTCAGCTACTTCTACATCTAGACCATCTACCTCACATGCTTCTACATCTAGAGGTGATTCTACTGAGACCCAAGATCAATTATTGCAGAGGATGATGGATCATGTTTATTTCACCGCTGATAAAGTTCAGAATTTAGAGCATTTTGTAGAGCATACTGATAGGTATAGTAGGAGAAAGAGTGATTATGAAGAGAAATTCCACTTATCTCTGGAGAACCTAATTAGGGGTGACTCAGGAGTGCAATTTCCTCCATATCCTCGATATCCTGATTATGAGTGATATAGTGGTGATTCAGAAGATGAGGAGCAGAATTCAGAGATTTTTATGTTTGTAATATGTGTTAGACTATGGTTTTGGACTTGAGATTTGTGATGTGTTGTTTATTTTTATGTTGTGGACTAAGTGGTGTGGTACTGCTACATTTGCATCTTTGTGATGATATGTACTATGTATTGTGTTTTGGACTTTTGTATTTTATTGTTATTGTGATGTTTGTGTTAGTTAGTAGTTTGTTTTAAATTCTAGGGTAGTAACTTTGTGAGGTTTTGTGATTTAGTTAGTTTAGAACTTAACTTAATCTGGTCTTTTGTAAAGTTGAAAACCTTTCTAACTTAGGTCTTAAATTTGAAACTTAGGAAACTGCTACCCTCTTTTAAAAAGATGAAAATCTTGCTAGCGTAAATCTTAAATTTGAAACTTAGAAAATTACTACCCTATATTTTTTTCTTATCTTATTAGTGTGTTTGAAGTCAAGTTAGTGTGTTAGTTTGCTTTTATGTTTATACCCACTGTTTAGAAGTCTATTGAATCTCTACATGTTGAATTAAAATGAAAATATTAGAAAATTTGATCAAAATTAGTTTTACTCCTATTTTCTGCTTTAGACTTGTATCATTAGGGTATAAAAATTCTTGTCAGCAGTTATTTTAATTTTACTAAACTATTTAATCTGTTAAAAATTTAAGTTTTGGGGGGATGAAAAATATTTCCAAAACTTTAATTTTATTTGTTCTCAATTAAACTACAAGTGAATTTGATTTGAAAATAAAAATGGATCATGTATATGAAGTTATATTAGGGAAGTAAAATTTGATTTTAGAAATGAGTAAGAGAATTTAGTTGAAATTTTGAGTAATGAAGAAAAACTTTAAGTTAAAAGTTTTTAGTGTAGAAAATAATTAATATAAGTAACTATCTTTAGTAAGAAACATTGTATTTTTGAAAATTTTATAATTTTAGACTTTTATTTTTAATACTTAAATTTCTTTTATTAAAAATAATTTTCAAAGCTATTATATATATTTATAAGTAAAAGTTTTGTATCAAGACTTGATTTAGGAAAGGAAAAGTAGAATTCAAAATTATTAAATGGTCTATCCAGATATAGTAATCCTTGCCTAAAAAGAAAAGAAAGAAAAAGAAAAAGAAAAAGAAAAGAAAAGAAAAGGAAAAAAAAAAGAAAAAAAAAGAGGAGGAAGAAGAAAAAGTGAGGAAGGAGAGCATGAGGTTTAGTGTATAATTAAAAATTGGTTCTACATTTGATCTTTTTAAAGCATAAGACTTGAGAAAATCTTAAGCTTATAGATATAATATAGTAAGTAAAATTATTCTTACTAAAAATTTTTAAGTGGAGATAATTAAAGAACTAAATTCTAAATTTGGAAGACTTATAATATTTCTGAATTAGATAGGAACTCATATTTTCATCTTTCTTAACATTAAAAATTTCTAAACTTTAAGTTGGTCTCATTTATTGAATATTTTTTCTAAATTGGACTACTATATTTCTAAATCTAAATTTTAGTGACTCGTAAAGTAACTCATATACATATCATACATATATAGTTTTTAAAGATTGAAGTGTCACATGAGGACAAGTAACATTTTAAGTTTAGGGGATATTGATACACCTAAAATATATAGTGTTTTTAGATACATTTTTATACCTATTTTTAAGATATTGTGCTTTAATGGAATGTATTTTTGTGTTTTTTCTTTCAGGTACAAGTAAAAAAGTGAAAAATGCTTAAAAAAGTAAAAAAAGGATCAAATTTGGAGCAAATAGGTGAAAATTGGGCAAAAGTGTTGTGGCGCCTAAGCGCTAGATCCGACGCTTAAGCACCGGTTAAACAGAGAGAGCCGCGCCTAAGTGCCAGAGGCCCTGTGCTTAAGCGTCAATGGTAGTTATTGGATGAGTAAATTCAATTTTTAAGAATTTTGAAGAGATTTTTGAGGCACCTATTGTCTTAATAGGTGGTTACAACCACCATGGACGAAAATTATTGCGAAAGGATGCATCTCTTGGGGAAAGACACAATTTAAAGAGATACCAAGGCACCTTTTGGAGAATTATAAAAAAAAGAAGATTAAGAGATTTAAAGGGGTCCTGAAAGTACTGAGAAAGTTTTGAAAGTTCTAAAATTGGGGAGTTAGTTGGAGAGATTTTCAGNGACCAACAAGATTAAGGGGCGATTAAACCGGATAACAAAAGGGCATCCAGGAAAAATTATATATATATAGATTCCATCATACATCTGATTCCATAGAAGCCATTAATAATCCATGCAAGCCATGAAATGCCGACATATAATATAGACCTTAAGAAAATTAGATGTAACTTCTATAACAGAAGGCAATGCATCATCTTTATAAGGATGATTTCCCAGATAAGTGACCAAACCCGTAATTACACAGTTTGTATATATGTTTTCTGACAAAAAACTTGACCCAATCTAATTAAGCGACTACTGTATAAATTGAATGTAAAGTTTAATTTATAGTTTACACACTATGGGTACTATGCAAGTACACATATCATTTCAAGTAATATATGGCATTCGTAGAAAAGCTCTCTGCATCTTGCGGCCGGTGTTCCTGCGTTGCGTGCTGCAAAGCGAAGTACTTGGCAGTCATTCGTTATTGGTGGCTACTAGGCCCCCAACTAGTGTAGCTATCATGAAGGGTAGACGGCTGGGCCCTTCCATCAAATCTTGCTCTATTATCACGTTCTTGCCTTTGTGTGATACATTATCTTTAGCAGTCACCTTCAGCAGTGAAGGCAATCCCTCTTTCTCTTTGCAGCTGACTACATCCATGAGAGGACCTTCGTAGTCCATGTCAACCTGGTTAAAATCCATGTTAAAATCTATGGTACCGCCCTGTGGTGCCAACCCCTCATGTAGAAACATCAATTCTACACCCATCTAATCTTATCTTCCTATCTATTTGCACTCCCTCTTGGACGATCATCATGGTTCTTTCCATGTTAAATGTGTGTCGGCGGGGAAAAATGTGTGTGTGTTGTTTGTGTTGGAAGTAATTTTAATTTAATTTAATATACATATAAATTTGAATTTTATAAAAATAATGTTTTAATTTTAAAAAGGTAATATTTTAATTTTGAAAATACTAGACCGAACCGATCCTAAATAGACAATAGTTTAAATGATCAAGCACACAACACCACAAGTGACATTCCTACCCCGAGGAATAGACATATCAGTTTCTAGTGATGCTCGATTAAATAAACTAAAGAATTTATGACATCCGTTTGGACTGCAAAGCATTTTTTATATGCCGACAAATTCCCCTATCTAATATGGAAGATTAGATAGGGTTTATATTATAGCTTGGTTCCTAAAGTTTCTTATAAGGGCAAGCCCCTATAGTCAAGAAAACTCTCGATTTAGATCATAAAATCATGCCTTCAAGAATTTCAAAAGGTAGGGCTTTTCAAAGATCGAACCAAGAAATATCAAATGGGAAAGACTCAAATTTGGAATATTTTATTTTGGAATACAAAAGAAAAAAAAATTAGGGGATGCCACAATTCCTGAGGAGAAACTTGATGACTTCCCAAGCTATCATATAATTTGGCTTCAATTTTGGTGAGAAGATATCAAATGTTTCATCTTGCCATTTTTTATTATATTAGGCTTACATTTGTATGAAATAATCTTACAAATAACCTGGAAGATAGGAGATTTAACGTCACAAAAAATGATAACTTCGGAACCTAAGGTGAGTTAAGACTTAAATTGTACAACACAATTGTGCAAAAGCCTAAAGATAAAGTTGAGAATTTATGCCACACTATGCAAACTACCTCGAAGTCCTACGACTTGTTGTTTAATTCTAAGGAAGAGATTATTGTTGTAGATCCTCGTGTTGTTGTAGATTGTAGTTGTAGAAGGCTGCCCTCGGTGCTAGCTCCAAGCTCCTCAATAAATTAATAGTCTTAAAGTCTAAAGTTTAAAGGTTTAAATGAAAACTTTCAATTCAATCATTATGGGGGGGTTAAAGTTGATTAAAGCGACACCGGTTAGGATCCCATGATTCCCTCATTTCGGTACCACTATTTTCTTTTGAATTTACTTAGCTTAAACGAGTTGTTAAACCCAATTAAATTGGAGAGATCTCATTAGCAACCGTGGGTTATATCATCTGATGGACTCCCATAAAGTCAAAAGGAGGTGTTATGAAATTGATGTTTTTGTTTGGTTTTGAAAATGTTGTTTAATTCGAAAAAGAGTTGATTGATTTTGAAAAGTTTATTTTTTTTTTGCAGGTGAAGGTAAATCTAAAACCATGCATGTATAATATTTTAAAGCAAGATTAAATTGCAGCAAAAAAAATGACAGAAACTAAATAAAACTGTAAAAGTGTACCTATCATCTTCTCGCTGCTCCCGCTGAAATATTAGCTTTGCAGTATACATAATTTTACAAAAATTTAAATGAAATTGCAAGAAAGAAAGCAGAGGAAAAGGTTCGAGCTACCCCTACTGAGTTCTATGTCGCAACCTAATGACTCCCTAAAAGTTTAAATGGATGATTTTCTTGAAAAAATTATAATAGGTTCATTAGTCCTTCAAAATGTCCATAAGATCGTAAAGGTGTTTGGAGTATGACTCTAAGAAACCTTTAGAATGTTTTGAAACATCTCAAGTTCATTTGAACATATTATATTGTTCAAATAATCATCCAAAGTTAAATTTAGGGTTTGATTGATTAAAATACTCTATGTTGAGTGAACCTAATTTTTTAATCATCTCATGAGAGTGTACTTAATTAGTCATTTGATGTTTCACTTAAAAGTTATATAAATGAGTGCCCTTGAGGGCAAGATTAGGTTATTAAGAATTTTATGCCTACAATTAAGGCTGAGCTTGTAGTGTTTGCAAAATATTGATAATTAGTTATATTTCTTTCCTAAACCTCATTAAGCGACTTCAAATAAAATCTAGTTCACTACTAAGCCCTTAAGACTTATGAGTGGACAAATTCAGGACTTTTAGGGATATTAAATTATTAGGTATTTTAATCCTTATAAATAATTATGTCACTCAAGCATTGACTAGGTGTTTTAAATTAGTGAATTATCATATTTCAAAATCTAATCCCTCACCTTAGAATCATATAATTTAATTAACTCTCGAATTATAATAATTGAGGGAAATTACAATTATGCCCTTATTGTAGAAAAGTGAGGTATTGGTTTCTACTATTTAATCTCTTGTGTTTCAATCATCCAAAAGAATTCATCATGATCAAAATTACTCATTTACCCTTAATCAATCGTAAAATTTAATTACGACATAAAAATTCAAAATTATCATTTTGCCCTTAAGGTTCTCCACTTCATAACTTACTAAATATAACTCAAATGACTTTGAAAATTTTATAGTAGCCCACTCATGGGTCAAATAAAATATCAGAGGAAAAAATGTTATTTTTTTTATTTTTATTTCATTTATAATAATTATTTTATTCAAAAATAAGGATTTTTAAAGTTAATTCATTTAATTAATTAAAACAAACTATCTGTTCTTAGGAAAATTATTAGAAGTTTGCCTAGGCCTGAGATCCACTAGGACTAATTTTCATGATTTTTGGAGTTTTATTTTTATTACTTAAGTTATTTAATGATTTTGAGTATTAATTGAATATAAAGTATTATTTAAGTTGAAAATTAATTTTTATATTTTTATTAAATCTATCTGAGTCTAGAAAACCCAAAGAAACAAATTTCATATTTTTCTATTTATATTTTATTTCTTGTAATTATTTAGTGCAAATTTATGGAAAATTCATTTTTAAGCCTTTCAAAATTTATAACTTTATTTAGAAAATTAGGAAAAAATATTTTAATTGCTCACAAGTGACCAAAGAACCATTGTGAGGGTACTTTTCAAATCTAGTAATTTTTATCATTTTTTTAATTATTTTTAATTATTTCAAATTGAAAATATACCTTAAAAAAATATTTATTTTAATTTAAATTTTGTTTTTCCTAAGTGTCTCTAATCACAAGGAACTCAGAAAACCACTTTTTATAATTTTTTGACCTTTAATTTAAGTTATATAATTATTTTAATGCAAAAATCAAATTTTCCTTAGAAAATCAAGTTTAGTGGGCAAATTAATTCAAAATAATTTCAATTTTTTTGCAGAGAGTTAATGTGACTATTTTTATGGTGTGGAATGATCTTTGTGAATTTTGAAATATTATTTTATTTATTTTAATTTTAATGAGTTTTTAGGATTTAATTAACTATAGTAGATTACATAAATACTAAAACTTCGTTTATATTTTTTTCTAGGGTCCTCTCGTCACAGTGAACCTACCAAAATAAGTTTTATATTTTTTTATTTATATATTAATTTTTATAATTTTTTAGTTAAACAGAGGTAATTTATTTTGAAAATTAGGGCTTCCACACTTAGAGGTGTTTTCTGACTTTGAAAAAATCAGAGAAAACATTTAAGGATAGGAAGTTTAAATCCCCAAAATCTCAAGGTATGGTGATTAATATTTAATGACTTATGATTTAATTAAGTTTTTGAGTATTTAATTAATTAAAAATACAATATGTCAAATAANTAAGGTATGGTGATTAATATTTAATGACTTATGATTTAATTAAGATTTTGAGTATTTAATTAATTAAAAATACAATATGTCAAATAATTTTAATGTTTATTCCACATTGTTCTTCTCTATTCACTGAGCAAGAGAGTATTTTTTTTATGATTTTTCTATGCAAAGAAATATATTTTCTAATTTATGGGAATTAAATCAAAAAATAATCCCTATTTTTCTAATTATCTAGCTCAGTCGCCGCATCAACATGGGATTCTCGGAAGCTCCATGTGTCACATTCTAATTTAGTGTCGCCATCTGACTCAGTCGCCACACGGCCGCGCTTTCATGCACCGTTCCTTCATTTGACACGTTACTTTCGTTGGATCAATACATGTGCTAAACGAACGACATCCGTTCATCATCCCTGATTAGCCTAAACCGAGAGTCGTCCACATTAAATTACTTCCATCTCACTCGATACTCAATGAAAATAGGTGTGGTTTGTTCCTACACATGCATCTAACCAAAACAAACATATCAATATGGTTCATCATACATGGAATTAAGATTTTCTTCACAAAAGCTCAAACCAAGCTCGGTTTGGGGGAAAATGGTCCATACCTTAGTCCAAGAGGTGTACCTTCAATTAGATGCTTGCAAAAGCTTTGGTGGAGTCCGACGAACCTCTTGGAAGGGTTGGTTTGATCTGGTGAATGGTTTAAGTACAAACTCCTCCAACAGGTGGTGCAAGCTTGGTCTAGTTCAATGATAGAGGGCTCAATTGATGGGGGTTTCAGTGGGAAGCTTCCTCTATCTTACTCTGGTGAAGCTTAGGAGCACAACAATTTGTGGATTGGTGGAGTTTTATGGGATGGCAGTGAAAATGTCTTGTATTTGAGTTCTGAAATTGAGCTCAAATAGAGGAAGTTAGAGTTGGAGAATGGTGGAGATGAGTTTCTCTGGGTTGCTAGAAGGCCAGGGAGAATTTTGGCAAAGTTTCATTAATATTTGTGCACACACCTCTCCTTGGCTGTGGGGGGTGCTTAATTTATAGAGAGAGTCGTGGCTACCATTATGGCATGCCAAGTTAGCAGGGGAGTCACTAAGGTGGAGGGAAGAAGTGCTCCAGTGGCCAATGGGGCTTTGCCAGCTTAGGGTGGGGTCTAATTTTGGGTTTTGGCCATTTGGGTCCTCTCGAGCCGGGTGTTTTCCAGCGGCTGTGGTGGCTGGTCGGATAGTTTCAGGTCACCTCCAAGTTCAGGTGAGCCAGAGGTGTTGTGAGGTCAACTCAATTTGGTTCAATGGTGGCTCCAAGGTGGAAATCTAATAAGAAGTTGAGGTTTGGGTAAGTTGGGCTAGGTTGGGTCTAACCCCTTGGTCCAAGGGTTGGGTTTGGTTCCTTGATAATGAGGGTGCTTGGACTGACCCTAAGAAAGGTTTGGGTGAGGTCAAGTTGCTAGCTTGGGCATGGGGCAAGATTTTAAATGTTTCATGAAGAAGGAAAGTCCAAGTGAAGGAGGGAGAGGGGAGTGGTCACCTCCTCATGCCATTTTTGGAAAAAAAATTACTTTAGGATGCCCATGGAAGGCTCCATGAGTCATGTCATGATATGTATTTGGTTATAGGACGGTTTCATGCAAAAAGAAATTTTAATTTCCATAAATTTTGGAAAATCGTGCCATGATGCCTAAATTTGGAAAAAAAAAGTTATGTAAATGTATGGTATGCTCCATGTGATACCATGATGGAATGATTTTGAATGCCATGGGATGATGAAAGGTTGAAATTATGTCATGTGGGCTCAATTTGGGCTTTTTCAAATCAATGAAGTGGGCTTTTAATATGCGTATGGGTGTGGGCCTTTTAAACATGCACATGATGGTTTTAATTTTGGAAATTGATCATGGGCAAGTCAAATGGATTTGTAATTTGTTGTAATTGAATTTGGATATGTTGAATTTGATGTGAATTTTAAATTGGGGCATTTGATTGATCATGAAGCTTAATTTGGAGATTTTTGGACTTTGGATCAATTTGAGGCAATTCATTTAGACTTGGATATGGAGTTTGGAATTGGGTTTAATTTGGCTTAAATTTGGTTTCAATTAGATTAGGACATGATGAATTTGAGTTTAAAATTGAAATTTGGGAGATTTGAGATCAATTGGGGATAAATTAGGGTGATTTGGGGACTTTTAGGCACTTAGGAGCAACATTGGGATTTTGGTCAAATTAGACCCAATGAATAGTCAAGAATTGGTTTTAGGGGTGTGAAATGATTATGGTGGCTCTGGGAATTTTTGGGTCACCAAGAGCATTTTGGTAATTATGGAAAATTTTAGGGCTAAAAGGCCAAAATTGGAAAATTGGGTAAGGTTAACGTTTGATGCAAATGTTGATCATAGAATTACCCCCATGGTGCCACAAGACCAAAGAAACCCCACTTTGGATTCTCCATGTGCACCATAGCTAAGGACTAAGGGTTTGGGGGGCCACCAACATGGGTCTCCAAAGAGGCAAAGGAAACAAACTAGACATGTGTGGGCTAGGATTCAAGGTTGCAAGTAGAAGTGTGAAGTGCAAGTATGTGTACTAGACCAAGCCACATCACTCAAGGTCAACCCTAAGGTTAGACAGTTCTATGGGGAACCCTTCTTGAGCTCCTCCATATCAACTCCATCTACTAAGTGCTAGAGGATAGGACCAACATGTGAAACTTCAAGATTAGCAAAGAAGAGTTTTGAATTTCTATTGATGAGGGTACCATCACTAGTCCTCTAGGAATAATCAACCAGAAAAGTTCGATAGCTAGATCCTAGGCTCCTAATAAAGAAAGATTAGATCTCAAAAAAAAAAAAGAGAGGTCAGCAATGTGGCTCTACTCAGTTGAGAATTACACCGCCCCCAGGTCTTAATGCAATTACAACGGACTTTAACATTATAGTAGACCAAAATATCAATGTAAATGAAGTTCTAGTGAATACCATCACATTAATAATAAAGATAATTCTAACATGCATTCCAAAACATTTATCCAAATCATAGCAAAGGAATAGTAAATGAAAATAATGACATAAATAGTAATAGAATTTTATAGAATTATGTAATAAAATGTGTCAATAAGGAACATATGTCTACCTACCCTCTTTCTAGTATATAGGTACACTTAGTATTCTATTAGTTTTATGCAATTGTCTGTCACCTAGAAGCTCCTAATAGAAATGTATAATAAATTATATTTCCTTAAAAGTTTTATTACCACCCAAACTAGTTTGCAATAGCCAGCTGGACAATGTGAGTACACTCTAGTTGAGAAGTCACTGCTCTCCCGAGTCTTATTTTCACTTACAATAGAATTTAACATTACCTATTTCCACTTAAGTTATGAAGTGAAGGAGATAATACTCATCACATGAAAAAAAAAAAATATTTATCATAAACAAAATTTTCCTACAAATGCAACTACTTCATATTAAAAGAAAAGAGTAATGAAAACTCCTTACAAAGCATGAATAAAACACAACAAAAAACTTCATTTAAATCAAAGAAAATTTAGGAGAAAGTGTTTACAACAATTAAGATAATGAATAACACAATACTTAGCTTTTTTCCTTCTGAAATAAAGATAAAAATCTCTCCAGCAAAGTCTCCTGCCGATCCATGCGCCGCTCATACTTTTTTACTCATATCTCTCAAAATTCATCACCAATCTCTCCAGAAAATGTAGAAATCTACATATCTATAAACTCACACTTGACCCTCTCTAAAATCCTTGTAAAACTCCTCTTAAAACACCCCCTAATTATCCTAATGAGAGGCGTCAAGCCCCTCTTTTTAAAGAGACTAAAACTTTCTTTTTTTCCCAAAGACACACATCTTCACTCCAAGAGACACACCTCTTCACTCCAAAGGACACATCTCTTCATTTTTAGATGTCTAGATTTATTGCATGACTCATTGGGGCGTGCATAGCCATCTAGAACCTTCCAGAATAGCACAAAACCACCAAAAGTCGTTCATAATCTTTCCTGGATAGTTTCTGGCGCATAAACTGCATTTTTGGTGCCTAAAATCCATTTTCTTGTCATCATTGGCGCTTAGGCACTAGTTTTCGGTGCTTAGCCATTATCCTGCAGGCAACTCCACTGTTTTGCCCTGTTTTTACTCTTCTTCGCCTCGTTTCACTCCATTTCACTCCATTTCAACTTCATTTCTCCCCGTTTTAGCTCTGTTTTGCTCAAAATTCTCATTCCTACAAGATAAGCATGAAAATAACATTTCTTTAAAGTATAATTTCATTCAAAAATATGTGATAAATGTAAGAGAGATTAAACATAGAAAGACATATCAAAATGTGTCAAGTCAAAATTTTCTTCCTTGCTTGTTTTGACTCCAAGTTATACCATTTTTGCTCCATTTTATCCAAAAATCTATTTCTTGTTCCCGGAACCAAAAAGATTCAAAATTTATTCCTTTAAAGTGCAATATCATAAAAAATTTGCATAAAATGAACAATAAATCTTTATTAAAAATAGTTTATTTTAAGGTGGATCAATTCCCCAAAACTTAAACATTACTTGTCCTCAAGTAACACTATAACATTAAAAACCAAATTTGTGAACCTATGGTAGTGTGTTTACTTTTTAGAGAGTTGTTTTTTTAGTAATGTTATAGTCCAACTTTAAAAAAAGTTTAGTAAAGCAGAAGATATATAAGGTATCAGAACATTTAATATTAAATTTAGGAATACTGATTTTCTATTTAATTCAGATATGATTGAAATTTCCCCAAACTTTAGACTTTTAGAAAAATATTAATTTCAGAACTTATGAATTCTATATTGAAAATAATTTTTACTAATACTTTCTTACATTAAGCATTGGATTGATCTTAAGTTTTCTTTCTTAGAAAGATTCAAGTGAAATAAATTTTTAGCTAAGTACTATTCCTTAAGCATCTCCTCCTTTTTTTATACTTTTCTTTTTCTTTTTATTTTTCTTTTTATTTTTCTTTCGAAAATTTTTTAATCCTTTCTTTTTTTTTAGGCGATGATTACTATATATGGATAGGCCTTTAATGTTTTTGAATTTTACTATCCCTTCTAAAGTTAAAAAATATATTATTTCCTTAACTTAAATTCTAGTATTAGTTTTTGAAAAAGAATTTTCATATAATCTAAATTCTTTAAAAAATATTATTATAAAAATCTATAATTTTTCAAAAATTCAATTTTCCCTACTATAAATAATAAAATCATTTCCCTACTATTTTTTATTAAATATCTTAACTTCATTTTCATTCTTTTTACTAACTTTTCTACCAAGTTCCTCTCTATCATTTCTAAAAATCAAAAGTTTAGTATCCTAAAGATAACACCACATACAACATGTCATTTTAAGAAGTGATATCAAATTAAATGCAGGCTATTTAGAACAAATTAATTTATGTTTAAAAAGATTTTTCTTCCCCAAAACTTGATTTTAAACATGTATAACATTAAGTACAGAAAAAATAAGTAGCAAGAAAAACATTTTAGAAATTCTATCTGACACAAATTTCTATCAGAAACATCTACAATTATTAATAAGGATAAAAAACATGTAGAAGAAAGTAAATCTAAACTAAACATGCCAGAATGAAATTGATTAAATGAAAGTTTAACTAGCATAATAGGTATCAGCATATGAATATAAAAATTTTCTTCGAGTCCTTTATATTGTTGTAACATAAAACACAAGCACACATGATAGAAGAGGTTAATTCATCCTTTAACTCATTGCATCTCACTACCTTCCTATTTATAACGAAATCATTACAAAGATATATTACTACCTTCCATGAATTTTATATGGTTATCCACATAGACAAGACTTTCGTTATTAAGTTGGGTTGCGAACACCAACCTCAGGCATCACCTTATCTCAATAAGTATGCACCTTTAACAGTTATAAAGATAGTGCAAGATCATCCACATGTTACTCATCAAGTTGGTTCATGACTCCTATCAAACGAAAATAAGGTCAAAGAAAGGAAATAACAGAATTTAGATGGAACTATCACTGTACAAACTCATGATATCTTCTGTGAAACTCAAGTCCAGTTAAGACCCAAGTCGTAGTGGACTAGTAAATTCAACTATTACAAGAGAACATATACAAGTTTAGCCATAATAAAAAGTTAAGGTATCACATCTCTCACGACACACATAAAGATCAAATCAATTCCTAAACAATCCAAACATTCACCAACATCAATCAAATTGATCAATCCACACTAAAGCAAACACATTACTGTTGACCTCATTTTTTGTTGAGGTCTAGCTTTTTCCTCTTTAGTATCCTAGGGTCTAGCCATGAGACTTTTTTGTTGACTATTCCTAGAGGACTAGAAAAGGAACCCTCGCCATTAGAAATTCTAAACTCCTTTCTGCTCAACTTGAAGTTCCACATGTTGATCCTGACCTCTAGCACTTAGTAGGTAGGGTCAGTATGGAGGATCTTAAAGAGAGTCCCCATAGGATAGTCAAGCCATAGGACTAACCCTGGNTTATTTTTCTTTATCTTTCTTCTTAAAATGGAAAGTAATTAAGTGTTGGATGAAAGTTATGAAGAGTATTGAGCTTTAATGTTGGAAGAAGTTGTGATGATTTAAATCCATGTATTTCATTTACTTCTTGATTTGGCCAATCCAGATGTTAAAATATGTTGTGAGAACATGTTAGAATCGAGCTGGTATTGTCTCAGTCAACAATTGAAAAGAATCATAAGAGGTTGTTTGAATGAGAATGTAGTTCATATGATTGAGTACAAATAAATAGGGAAATATTTATTGAAGGGTGTAGAGTTAGAAGACTGTAAACTGACAGGTTAAAGCCCCCAACTTTGTTTATTATTTTAGGTTCTGATACGAGATGTTATCCCTCAGGTGGAGGGAATCGAGGGAACTCTAGAGTGAGAGCTAGTATCTTCCCTGCCTAGGCGGTCTTCAAAACTATTCAAACTTTAAATTAGCTAATGTTCTTTATAGCATATCTAGTAATAGTAAAGAATATTATTGATCCTATTTGGCATAACATAATTCATATGCCTATTACCAATTCATGATAAAGAGAAAGATATTTTCATGTTTAGTGCTTTTCTTCTATAAAAACTCAAGTTATCTTTATAAGTTTGTTCCGTTTTTGTCAAAATATTAAAATTACCAAAAATATTTAAACTTTCTTTATTGCAAAAATGTCTTTAGCTTAAATAATTGTCTTTTTAAAATAGAATGTTTTCCAAAAAGTGCATATTGCATATCTTCCTTGTGGGTCCGATATTCAGGTCTTAATCAAAAAGTCATATATTTCTTAATAACAATACAAATACTTGAGTTGTATCCCAATATATATAAATTAAAAGTTAAATTCTTACTTTTTCTTCAAGATCATTTTTTTTTGTTGCAAAATAAGGAAATATAAGTTAAAAATATAATAAGAATTATTGTTATTATGTTGCATATAAACAGTTTCGAGATCAATATCTTAGCATGAGCAAATGAAAGGAGCATGGTAGTTTGGAGAGGTTAAACTTCATTTTTAATGCTTTATAAACATTGATACTTCTCTTTTACCTATGTCACTTGTATTTTTTAAACGTTCGAATACCTATTTGAAAGTTCCTTTACTTGCTAACTATTTTAGTGAGATTTGAGCACTATTTAGTATCTTCAAAGGTGGTTATTTGAACTAAATATTGTTGGTTTGGGAAGGGCCTTGAGGGGCTCTTTTGTAGGCTTGGAAGGTTGGGTTCTTGGCTCTCTACATGAGTCACGGTTTTGCAATACTCAGGGGGGGTGTTGAAAGGAAGGGCTTCACGCTAGCATAATGACCGACTTTTTGTAAATCGACAAATACAAGAATTTGATGGCTCTACTAGAAGATTTAATTTCCAGCAACGACATCCAAAGACTTGATCGCCACTTTATAGATGTGTCTAAATTGATTAAGATGTATAAATATAATATTCAATAATGTTTAAGTCGAATTTGTCAACGCAAGTATATGTATCGCTCAAGTAATATAGGGCTCTAATGGAGTCATAGATATTAATCCCATAGGGAGTAGTTTAGAATTACGAACTAAGATTTTAGAAAAGCAATACTGGTTATCGATCCCACAGGGATAAATAGAATACTACGGACTAAGGCTTAATAAAAAGTAATACTTTGTCAACGCAAGTATACATATCGCTCAAGTAATATAGGGCTCTAATGGAGTCCTAGATATCAATCTCACAGGGAGTAGTTTAGAATTACAGACTAAGACCTTAGAAAAGCAACACTTTAATCACAACAACGACGTTCAATTTGCTTATCTGTCACTAATAGGCAATTGAAATAAAAATATAATTTTAATAACTAATAAATAACTAATGATATAAGGCAGGGTTTAATTGTGATATTCAATATATAAGAAGCATCCTTCTCCTTGTCAAGAAATTATAGTTGAAATGATCTAATGTGAGTTCAATACGAAAAAACATCATTCTCCTTGTCAAGAAATTATAGCTAATGAGGTTTTTAATGTGATATTCAATATATAAGAAAGCATCTTTCTCCTTGTCAAGAAATTATAGTGAAGTTCAAATGTGATATTCAATATATAAGAAAACATCATTCTCCTTGTCAAGAAATTATAGTGAATGGAGGTTTAATTTGTGATATTCAATATCTAAGAAAGCATCCTTCTCCTTGTCAAGAAATTATATTGAATGGATTGAGGTTTTTAATGTGATATTCAATATATAAGAAAACATCCTTCTCCTTGTCAAGAAATTATAGTGAATGGACTGTGATATTCAATATATAAGAAATCATCCTTCTCCTTGTCAAGAAATTATAGTGAATGGATAAGTGAATTGTTCAATTTATATTGTGTCAAATAGGAGCATACCTACTCTTTACCCTTTGGTCCAGGCATAAAGAACATTGACTTATTCTATGATTGTTTACTGAATCTACGGTGAGACTGGGAGGATACCGGCTCTCACTTCGGAGCTGCCACATTCCTCTCACCTGAGGGCTAACATCTACACTTCAGCACCCAAACAATAGGACTGAATTAGGGATTAATATTAAAATCTCCAATTCTATGCCCGAGAATAATATTTCCCTATTTATTTGCACCCAAGTTCCAAGGGCTTTGACCTCCCTGAATCTTGGATGTAATCTTCACTTTAGTTGTAAAACTCATCATATTTTAACAAATCAATTGTCCAGATTGAAAGTAAATTAAGATCGAAGTGAAAAGATCATCACAATTTCTTAAACATTTTCATGGCTTCGCCAATTCAAATTACCATTTCACAAATCTTGAGACAAGGAGAAATATAGAGAAAACTACTCAGAACTCATGAGGAAAACATAACAAAATTTGAAATTCAAAAATAAAATTAAAGTCATACAAACTACAACAAGTAAATAACTTATCTCTAAATTCTCCCCAAGAACACTCCTCGAAGTTCCTCTGAATCTCTTCCTTTCTTTACAGCACACAGAATTCCTCTTTAAAGTAGCAAGGAGGAAGAAATCTCTCACTTTTCCTCCATTCTTACAATTTTTTGAAGAAATCCTCACAATTGTTACACACTAATGGAACCTCTCTAACCTCCAGAGCCTCTAGACTCTCCAGGCTCCCCAGGCTCTCCAGGCTCTCCAGGCTCTCCAAGCTCTCTTAACTTTTGGCCAAAACGTTCTTTTAAAGTTGTGGATGAGCTTTCCCAAGAGTTACCTAAGCATCCCTTCAAAATTTGTCCTTGTCCAAAGCTTGAGTAGGCATAACCGTTGATCTCACCGTCGGCGGCCTCAAGGGCGCCGTCGGCGGGCTTCTGAAGATTTTGTCCTGTAGACTTGGGAAAAACTCGCCGTCGGCGGAGTCGAGGGCACCATCAGCGGCCTAGTTCAAATCTTCACATTTTGGTCCTTTTCGCTCCAAATTCGTTCCTTTTTGTATCTTTTTGCTCCAATGACCCTAATTCATCATTCCTACAATAAAACATCAAAAATACCTTTCTTTAAAGTGTAATATAGGTATGAAAATCTCAATATATTTTCCTTTGGTCACATAACTAGTGAACACCTTAAATCTTTAGGGCCACTTAAGTTTTTATCTATTTTCATTATTTTAAGTTGGGGCATGTTGAGCACACTTGATTATGTTTTAAACTTCATTGTCAACTCGATTTGAGTGTTATTTTGAGGGTTTTTTTTTCTCCGTACTTGTCCTTTACCCTGTAGTTTGGCTGAAATTTCGAGTGGGTCAAATGGTGGTGATTTGAGGTTAATATGGATTTGGTTCTTTTTGGTGGGACTTTGGCGAGCTGGCTTTATGAAAAGTTTGAAATTGCATAGATACCTCTATGTGAGTTGGTAGTTCATTTGGCTTTCTTTTGGCTGATTTGAGCATTCTTTTGAAAGAGGATTTTGGTGTCATTTTAATGTAATTTTAGAAGTTTTGTAGTTCCTTGTAACTACGGTTTTAAGCTCTTTTTGAGATTCCTCGAGCCGTTTGTGGCTTATTTGAGTTGTGATTTTGGAAAGACTTAAATGTGTATTTTTGCAATATTTGGGGAATCAAAGAGGCTTTCTCAGATTCGTACCATTGGATATCGAGGATAGTTTTAAACCCAATTTTGAAGCTATTTTTTTGTCTTTGTCGGGCTACGATTTTGAGAGCATTTTATGGAATATTTGGCTATGGTTTCTTTTAAGCTGACTTGTGGCCTCGAAGAGATACAGTTTTTGAAACGATACCTATTTTTTGGTTGATCCATTCACAGAATTAGAGAAAATGATACCCTTATTGGGTTAATTTATGAATCGTTGGGTCACATTTTTGGGTCTTTTTGTCAATCATTTTAGACATGATTTTTAAGGTCGATCCATCATTTACTATTTTTCGTATTTCAAATGGATCAATCCCTCCACTCTATCAACCCCATTTTTCTTTCTTTTCTTTTTCTTGCTTCTTGGTTGAATTTATGTGCTTATGTCCGAAGCATAAGTGCGCATATCTAGCCTTCTGCTATAAATGAACCATTGTTGACCTCATTTTTGGTTGAGGTCTAGTTTTGTCCTCTTTAGTAGCCTAGAGTCTAGCCATAGGACTTTCCTGTTGACTATTCTTAGAGGACTAGAAGGAACCCTCACCATTAGAAATTCTAAACTCTTCTTTGCTCAACTTGAAGTTCCACATATTGGTCCTAACCTCTAGCACTTAGTAGGTGGGGTCATTATGGTGGAACTCAAGGGGAGTCTCCCATAGGATGGTCAGAACTTAAGACTAACCCTGGGTGGTCTGGTTGTGGTTAGGCTAGCCTGCACACACCTTCTCACATGCCCTAAACCTTAAGACCCCTTTAATTTGGTCACTTGACTCCTTTAGAAAGCTTATATGGATGGACCCAAACCCTTAGTCCTTGGCAAAGAGGGTTAGGACTTGCATATTGAACATCCAAAATGAGTCCTCATATGGCTCCTATTGGTTTGACATGGCTTCATGGCTTACTTGGCCATTTTAGCCAAAAATCACCAATTTACCAAAATACCCCTACAAACCTAATTTTTGCAAAAATCCCAAAATTACCCAAATTTATCCAAAATTCATCTCAAATCACTCACCAATACCTAAATTCACCAAAACCACCAAATTTCCAAAATACCCCCAAAATTGAAAAAAATTACCAAAATGCCCCTCATAACCCAAAAATACTCAAAAATTCCAAAATCATCTTAAATATTCCCAATTTCAATTTTTAATCATTAATTTGACCCAATTTGACCAATTTTAACCAATTTGACCAAAAGCCCTAAATTGCCCTTAAAGGCCCAATTTCCCCAAATTAGCTCCAATCTTAGCCCAATTAGCCCCAATCTTACCCAATTTTAATTTCAAATCAAAATTCAGTACACTAAATCCCAATCTAAACAAACTTCAAGCCCAATTTGACCCAATTGCAAGCCCAATTTCACCAAAGTCAAAAAGCCCCAATTCTGACCATATGACTAAATCCACCAAATTGACCTTCCAATTCAATTCAAATCACTTGAAATCATTTCCAAAATCTTCATGAAATTTCCCTACACCAAATTAAACATTCAATTGATCTAAATTTTAGTCCAAATTCAACCTTTAAAAAAGTCTATGCCCACCATATTTAATTCCAAAAGCCCAAATTCAATTAAAAGCCCACATGACAATTTCCCCCTCATCATCCATTTCATTAAAATCACTCCCTATGTCTTATATCCATGATCAATTCATTCCAAATCAAGCCTCATGACAAACATCACCAAAATATCTCATAAAATTTAAAATCCTTTCTCATGCAAAAGAGCCAAGCCAAAGGGAAGTTGTGAAGCCATTCCCAAGCCATAGGTGAGTCATATGAGCCTTGCCACCTCATCAAGCTATTAATGGAAAGAGGCTAAGCAACTTTCAAGCCTCCTTAAAGAGGTTTTAAATCTTTTAATGACACACTCTAACCCATGTTTAGCCAAATATCTTTGGATGGTTACTTATCCCCAATGATTAAGCTGAGCTAAATGATCTCCTCTTCAGCCTAAACCAACTTTGGTGGTTGAGTCCAACCTAAATCCATGTTTTGACCCAATTTGACTCAAAATGACACTTTTCCCATTCCTCTTTAATGCAATACCTATACACATGACCAACCCCAACTAATTGCACCAAACCCAAGCCCTTAGCCCCCTGAATAAATGGTGACTTAACCCTGGCCGGCCGGTCAACTTGGTTGCTGGAAAACACCATGGCCAAGGGGGAGCAAAGGGCTAAAACTCAAAATTGAACCCACCTAATGTGCACAAGTCCAATTGGCCATTGGAGCCTTTCCTCCCTCCACCTAAGAATCATTTTTCACCCACTGTTCAACCACGGTGGCCTCTCCTACCCCTCTATTTAAAATCACCCTCCACGACCAAGGGGGGAGAGCTTGAAATTCCTTGGACAGACTCTGTAAAAACTAATCCCAGAGCTTCTTCAAGACCCACCAAATTCAATCTAACCGTCCTCAAGCCCTAAAATCCACTGCTTGAGCTCAATTTTGGAGCTCAAAATCAAGCTCAAAATACGACATCCCTCTAGAATCCACAAAATTTAAATTAATTGCGCCCACACCAAACCATGAGTGAGAAAAGAAGATCCCCCACAAAAGCCCCATCACCAAACCACCCTAGCATTATCTTTGATCGAACTCCTAAATCGGCCATGGTCAATTTCATACCTAGGAATTTCACCACAACTTGAAGCTTCATATAGGAGCTCTTTGCACTCAAGGAAAGCTTTTGGAAGTACCCAAGCAAGGCCACACCTCTTGGGCAAAGGTATTGAACTCTCCCCTTAAACCAAGCTTCATTTAATTCTCCTTGCTCATAGACTTATTTTAAGGCTTGATTAACCATATGGATACATTCTCCTAGTCAAGAAGAGTCTATAGTAACAAACCACACTTAACTTGGTTAAGTATCGAGAGAGATATTAATGTTTAAAGTTGGACGGTTCTCGGGCTAGGAATTTGGGGATGATGAACGGATGTCATCCATTTCCGCGTGTACCGGATGGATGGTCGTGATGGATTTGGACAAAGGAGTGGAACATGAACCGTGGGCCAAGTCAGCGCTAAGGTGCATGGTGGCGCCGAACCAAAAGACGCCACATGGAAAGCTTGGAAATGCTGAGGTTTAGGTGGTGCCGCATCACTTAAGTTGAAAAATAGGGATTTTTCTTATTTATTTAAATGCAAGAACTTGAAAAATCCATATCTTGGTGCAGGAAAATCACCAAAAAAAAATACCCTATTACTCAGTGAACAGAGGAGAACAATGTGGAAATGGTCTCATTTTTTTTATACAAGTATGATTTCTAATGAATTAAATGATGTTTTCCTTATTTTAATTATCTATTTGTATAAACATTTCACCATGACATGATTTTTGGGGCTTTGATTCTCTCTGTCATGAGGGATCTTCCCTGATTTTTTCCAAGGCAGGGGGATCTTTAGACAAAGATCTCTATTTTTCAAGTATATCATGGCTATTTTGGTAAAATAATTATAAAAATTACAATACTCATCAAAAAATACAAAAATTGTTTTGATAGGTTCACTATAGTCAGTGGTCCCTAGGAAAAATATAAACTTGGTTTAACTCATTAAAAATAATCCTAATTGTCACCAAACCTAAAAAATGAAAAAAAAATTAATTTGGAGTAATTACCAATATAAATGACACAAAAATCATTCTCCACTGTAATTTAATATCAGAGGAGCTCCCAATAAAAATTTCAAGTCAATTGGAGTTAATTTGACTACTCAAACGAATTAATTAAGTGAAATTACATTTTTGGCATTATTAAAAATTGGTCCAAGTGTTGCTCTGACCTAGGTGATCCTCCAATAATTTTCTTAAGGACAGAAACTTTGTTTTGGTTGAGTTATTAAATTTTCATTGAAAATCCCTATTTTTTCATTAAAAATAATTATAAAATTAAATAAATTCAGAAATATCACATTATCTCCTCTGATGTTTTAATTGACTCATGAGTGGGGCAATATAAAATTTTTAAATCATTTGAGATCAGTTTAGTGAATTATAGGATGCTAAGGCCTTAAGGGCAAAAAGGGTAATTTTGGAATTTAAGGCTTAATTAAAATTTAGGCTTAACCAAAGGGCTAAATGGGCAACAACTAATCTTAATTGATATGTTTTGATGATTGAAATATGAAAGAGACAAATGGTAGCAACCAATCTCACTTTGATCTTATTAAAGATAAATTTGTAATTCCTTAAATTAATGAATTTTGGAAGAATGATTAAATAAGAAGATATTAAGACGAGGGTTTGACTTTGAAAGATCATAACTCACTAATTTTAAACCCTAATTAATGGTGTATGATTAAGGATGATGATCAAGAACATAAACATCTAAAATTTTTTTTCTTAAAATCACAAATCTACCCATTAAGCTTTAAGGGGCTTAGCAGTGAATTAGTTCTAATCAAATTTGGTCCAATAAGGTTTAGAAAATAATCTATAACTAATTTAAAACCTTTTAAAACACTACAAGCCCATCTTTAAAATCAAAGTGCTAAGTTTTTTAATTAGGCCAAATTGCCCCTAAGGGTCTTTACCTATATAATTTATAAATAAAACATCAAGTGACAATTACCCCATCCTTGGGGTTGGCTAGAACATCAGTTCATTGAGCATAAGAGTATAATAAGGATGATTAATTAAGCAACCTAATGATTTTGAATGAGTTCGAGATTTTTTTAAGAGATTGTGAGATGCCCAGGGCCTGGTCTCAGGACCTTTTTTTGTACTCTTTTGGATATCTGGAAGTAGGATTAAACTCATATGCCTTGCTTAAGAAACTATCTATACAATCTCATTATGCCTTGCTTAAGAAACCATCTATACCGTTAAATAAATAGGACTAACTAAGATATTACATAGGATCTTGTAGACATACCTCTGACCTGTACTTTCTATTTTTTCTACCAGCATATTTTAATTCCGGCAAATATATATATATATAT
>JXCR01146438.1:0-36410 GCA_002079205.1 Phalaenopsis hybrid cultivar
TTTGCTTTAGTTGAGTTGGAAGTTCATTTGGCTTTTTTTGGGCTTCCTTTGAGTTACAGTTTGAGGCTTTATCTGATATTATTTGACTGCAATTTTTTAGGGGCTTCGGTTTTCAATATAATGGCTTGGTTTTGAGCATGTCTGGGGCTCGGATTTTTTTCTTGGCTTGACTAGGTCTTGTTCTTGGTGAAATATGTGACTCATTTTGGCTTTGACGAGGCTTTGTCAAATGACTCATTTTTAGTNCGCTAGTATATGTATCTCTCAAATAATATAGGGTTCTAATGGAGTTCTAGACATCGATCTCATAGGGAGTAAGTTTAGAACTACGAACTAAGACTTTAGAAAATCAATACTTTAATCACAACAACAAAGTTTAATTTGCTTATCTGTCACGAATAGGCAATTAAAATAATTACGTAATTTTAATAACTATTAAATAACTAATGATACTAATGAAAGTTTAAATGTGATATTCAATATATAAGAAAGCATATTTTTCCTTGTCAAGAAATTATAGTGAATAAATAAAGTGAATCAGTTCAAATTATATTGTGATAAATAGGAGCATACCTACTTTTTACCCTTTGGTCCAGGCATAAATAATATTGACTAATCCTACGCTTGTTTACTGAATCTGCGGCTAGGTTGGGAGGATACCGGCTCGCACTTCGGAGCTCCCACGTTCCCCTCACCTGAGGGCTAACATCTACACTTCAGCACCCAAACAATGGGACCGAATTGAGGATTTTAGTCTGTCACTCTAAAATCTCCAATTCTACGCCCGATAATTAACCGAATTAGGGATTTTAGTCTGTCTTTCTAAAATCTCTAATTCTACATCCGATAATATTATTTCCTTATTTATTTGCACCCAACTTCCAAGCACTTTGATCTCCCTGAATCTTTGATGTAATCTTCACTTTAGTTGTAAAACTCAACATATTTTAACAAATCTATTGGCCAGATTGAAGGTAAATTAAGATCAAAGTGAAAAGATCATCACAACTTCTTTAACATTTATGACCAGATTGAAAATAAATTAAGATCAAAGTGAAAAGATCATCACAATTTCTTAAACATTTTCGGCCATATTGAAAGTAAATAAAGATCGAAGTGAAAAGATCATCACAATTTCTTAAACATTTTCATGGCTTCACNAGCTCTCACTTCAGAGATCCCATGTTCCCCTCACCTGAGGGCTAACATCTATACTTCAACACCCAAACGATAAGATCGAATTGGGGATTTTAGTCTGTCACTCTAAAATCTCCAATTCTACACAGCCAAACGATAGGACCGAATTGGGGATTTTAGTCTGTCACTCTAAAATCTTCAATTCTACGCCATAGTATTATTTCTCTATTTTCGATAATATTATTTCCCTATTTATTTGCACCCAACTTCCAAGGGCTTTGACCTCCCTAAATCCTTAGTTATTTATTTGCACCCAACTTCCAAGGGCTTTGACCTCCCTAAATACCGATAATTTTATTTCCCTATTTATTTGCACCCAACTTCCAAGGGCTTTGACCTCCCTAAATCACAGCCAAACGATAGGACCGAATTGGGGATTTTAGTCTGTCACTCTAAAATCTTCAATTCTACGCCATAGTATTATTTCTCTATTTTCGATAATATTATTTCCCTATTTATTTGCACCCAACTTCCAAGGGCTTTGACCTCCCTAAATCCTTAGTTTATTTCCCTATTAGATTTTAGTTTGTCACTCTAAAATCTCCAATTCTACGCCCGATAATTTTATTTCCCTATTTAATTTGCTCACCCACTTCTAAGGGCTTTGACCTCCCTGAATCTTGGATGTAATCTTCACTTTAGTTGTAAAACTCATATTTATTTGCACCCAATTTCCAAGGGCTTTGACCTCCTTGAATCTTGGATGTAATCTTCACTTTAGTTGTAAAACTCAACCATATCAAGGGCTTTGACCTCCCCGAATCTTGGATGTAATCTTCACTTTAGTTGTAAAACTCAACATATAAAGGCTTTGACCTCCCTGAATCTTCGATGTAATCTTCACTTTAGTTGTAAAACTCAACATATTGAGGGCTTTGACCTCCCTGAATCTTGGATGTAATCTTCACTTTAGTTGTAAAACTCAACTTATTTTAACAAAAGCTTTGACCTCCCTAAATCTTGGATGTAATCTTCACTTTAGTTGTAAAACTCAAAATATTTTAACAAATCAATTGGCAAAATTGAAAGTAATTTAAGATCAAAGTGAAAAGTTCATCACAATTTCTTAAACATTTTCATTGCTTCACCAATTCAAATCACCATTTCACAAATCTTAAGACAATGAGAAAGACAGAGAAAACTACTCAGAACTCATGGAGAAAATACAACAAAACTCAGAATTCATGAACAAGAAGAAAGACAGAGAAAACTACTTAGAACTCATGGGGAAGACACGACAAAACTCAGAATTTATATATAAAAGCAAAGTCATACAAACTATAATAAGNCAAAACCCAAAATTCATATATAAAATCGAAGTCATACAAACTACAACAAGTAAATAACTTATCTCTAATTTCTCACGCAAGAACACTCCTCGAAGTTCCTCTGAATATCTTCCTTACTTTACAACACACAGAATTCCTCTTCAAAATAGCAAGGAGAAAGAAATCTCTCACTTTCCCTCCACTCTTATAATCTCTCGAAGAATTCCTCACAATATTGGAACCTTTCTAATCTCTAGAAACTCTCTTTAGCACTTCCTTTACTCCCTATATTCTCTCCCTCCTTCTCCAGGCTCTCCAATTTTTGGCCAAAATAGTCTTTTAAAGTTGTGGATGAGCTTTCCCAAGANCTAAATAACTTATCTCTAATTTCTCCTCAAGAAAGCTCCTCGAAGTTGCTCTGAATCTTTTCCTTTCTTTACAGTACACACAATTCCTATTTAAAGCAGCAAGGAGGAAGAAATCTCTCACTTTCCCTCCACTCTTACAATCTCTCGAAGAAATCCCCAAAATTGTTACACACTAATATAACCTCTCTAACCTCCAGGACCTCTAGCATACTATTTCCCCCTCCTTTTTTTGCCAAAATGTTCTTTTAAAGTTGTAGATGAGCTTTCCCAAGAGTTGCCTAAGCATCCCTTCAAAATTTGGCCNGCTTCTAGGCTCTCTCAATTTTTGGCAAAAATAGTCTTTTAAAGTTGTGGATGAGCTTTCCCAAGAGTTGTCTAAGAATCCCTTCAAAATTTGGCCTTATCCAAAGTCTGATTGGGCATAGCCGTCGAGCTCGCCGTCGGCGGCCTCAAGGGCGCCGTCGACGAACCTTCTTAATGAATTACGTCTACCTCTAATTAACTTACTGAAACTTTATAAGCATAATTAAACATTACTCTAACATCAATCTTTCACAAACAATGCAGAACTCACTTTTATATATAAAATTTGTGCTATACAAACTAACATTTTTCAAGCCAACAAATATCTATTTCAGTGTTTAAAGCAAACCAAAATATCCTAACACTGAAACCTAAATATCAAGATACAAAACACAAACATCGACATAGTTCAACAATAAAATTAAATGCAATCCAACACAACAAACAACTGAAACAAGAAGTACTAAAAAAATGTTTCGTGCATAGATTAAGTTCAAACATCTTTTTCACTCTCGTCCTCCTGCACAAAAAAGTTGTAGAAGGGTCTATAAAGAAATTCATCAGTCGAATCCTCCCCAATCCAAGCATGTTTCTTGAACATACGTACCAAACCATCTTCAATACAACCAGTATGCTCAAAGTGTTTTTTAAGTCTCCAATCGAAGTGATCCAACAATTCAAAAATATTCCCAATTGCATGTATAAGATTTTGCACCTCTTTTTTTATCTTCTTGACCCTTTTCAAAAGTGTGTTCGAACTGAAGTAAGGTTGCATAGGTGATGAATTTTGGGATGCTTGATCCATCAGTACATTCATATCATTCTCATCTCCCATTCCAATATAGTTGCAATAGAGTTCTGGTTTCACCGGCTTCCAAGGAAGAAGCACTTTTTTCCAACTCTCATAAGGTACTTGCAATTGACTGCATAGTAGGAAATAGTGGATGGATGTTCACATCCAGTTGCATATCCATTCATAATTAAACCCAAAACCGATTTCACAATGATTGCTCCAATATCAACAGGTTTTTCAGTTTGAATACTGTAATTCAAAATAGCACACTACTTAAATACCTTAATGATTTTAATAGTAGGCAGTAATTTCAATGCAGTAAAGAAGTGTCATGCCTTAGAAGCATGATTTAGCAATGATGACGAAAACTTACATTTCCATTACTGCTGGCCTCCCAATTTGCATCTTCATCCGTAATGTACCAATAAAGTTCATTCATATTATCTCTTGTATGGGTAAAATTAGTGTATGGCTGGTAGACACATTTTCAATCATAAACATCTCATTTATTCTTAAAGGAGTGAATTACACAAACCTGCCTCAAACATAGACAATTCCTTGGTTGATTTCATGTAGATTAGCATAAAATTCTTTCACCACAGGGATGACTACCGTGACAGTAATGAAACAAAGCAGTTCTCAACATCTCTGTGCAATAATCTCTTCAACTCGAGTACTCGGTGTATTAAATTGTCGATTAACAAACTCCCTTTCTTTGATTAACCTTTTCATCACTAGAATACGATCATGCAACTTCTGGGCATCAAAACTGACAAATTTTCTTCGGTTGAAAAATTCTAATTCTAGTTGAATTTTAAGAGTAGGACGCCATTGGAATTGAAATATAGTGACTCCTCCCTCATTGTCCCCTTTAAAATGGACTTTGGAATTAGTTTTCAGGAGTTATAAGGAGAAAAACTAGCAAAAAACTGTCAAAAAATTTCTTTTGAAATGTTTTAAGTCATTTTCATTGTCGAGACGCATCATGCACCAATTCTGGCACATCATGCGCCAACTCTCTGGAACTTGGCGCATTATGCTTCAGTTCCAAATATTCACATTTTTTATTTTGATCAAAAAATTCTCAATTCTTACATAAAATTGGTAAATAAAGATGTTTTTAAATAATTTTCTCACATACATGGACTTTATGAAAACAGAAATATAAATATATGTAAAATATTCTGAATAACAAAAAACATAAAATCAAACTAAACACGATAAGTATGGGTTGCTTCCCACAAAGCACTTGGTTTAAGGTCGTCAGCCCGACATTCCTAATTTTTTAATGGGTGATCCAATATTATAGTTTCTTTAAAAACTGGTCTTTGACCATCAAAACATGGTTTCAATCTGTGTCCATTTACTTTAAATATCTTTCCAGTTTTAGGACCTTCAATATGAACAACTCCATATAGATAGACTATACAACTCTGAATGGCCCTTTCCACCTAGAATTTAGTTTTCCAGAAAATAATTTCAATCTTGTACTGTATAATAAAACTTTCTGTTCTAGGTTAAAAATTCTTTTTTATTATCTTCTGATCATGTCATTCTTTCACTTTCCTTATAAATCCTAGCATTATCGTAAGATTCATTTCTAATTTCTTCAAGCTCATTCAATTGCAATAAACTTTTCTCACCAGTTTCTTTCAAATTGAAATTAAATTCCTTTATAGCCAAATAAGCTTTATACTCCAATTCAACTAACAAGTGAGAAGTCTTCCTAAAAATTAATATATAATGGGACATACCTATAGATGTCTTATAAGATGTCATGTATGCTCATAATGTCGTATCTAATCTAACAGAGCAATCAATTTTACGAGGATTTACACTTTTTTCTAAAATTCTCTAAATTTCACAATTAAATACTTCTGCTAAACCACTAGTCTGAGGATAATAAGTTGCAATTTTATGCATTATATATATTTTTTTACCAATCTTGCAATTGCTGAATTTCAAAAATGAGATCCTTAATCGGTAATGATTATTCTAGGCTTTCCATTTCTTGTAAAAATATTTTTAACTAAAAATTTTGAAACACTCCAAGCATCACATCAAGGTAAAGCAATTACTTCAATCCATTTTGAAATGTAATCCATTGCTATCAATATATATATATTCGAATGAAGGTATATATGGTCTCATTAAATTCAATCCCCATGCATCAAAAATTTCAATTTCCAAATTAAAATTTAGAGACACTTTATTTCTTTTTGAAATATTACATACTCTCTGACACTGATCACAAGTTTTTCTAAAAATATTAACATCTCTAAATAGAGTAGGCAAATAAAATCTAGATTGCAAAATTTCATGAACAGTTCTATCATTCCTAAAAAGTCCTCCAAATTCAGAATCACGACATTTTTGAATAATTTCTTAAATATCTTTGTAAGAAACACATCATCTCATTACTAGATCTTTGTATTTTTTATATAAATAGAGGTCATTCCAAAAATAAGACTTTGCCTCATGAATGAATTTTTTTTTCTTGTTGCTTTGTTAATTCATGTGGTAAAATACCACTAACAATATAGTTTATCATATCAGGATACCAAGGTATTTCCCATCCTTTTACAGCATAAAGTTGTTTATCATAAAAAGTTTCATTCATTTCTTTTTCCATGTCAAGTATTCCTTCTTGTTCTTGCCTGGATAGATGATCAGCAATTTTATTATCAATCCCTTACCTATCGAGTATTACAAAATAGAACTCTTGCATCAAAAGTACCCATCTAATTAGTCTCGGTTTTGCATCCTTCTTCTGCATCAAATATTTAATATCCGGATGGTCAGTATGCACAACACATTTAGCTCCAATCAGATATAAACTAAACTTATCAAAAGCATACACAATGGCTCATAACTCTCTTTCAGTGGTGGTGTAGTTAATCAGAGCATCATTAAGAGTCTTACTAGCATAGTATATAACTTCAAAAATCTTATCATATCCCTACCCTAATACAGCTCTAATTGCATATTCACTAGCATCACACATTAATTCAAAATGTTTCTCCCAATCAGGTGAAACAATTATAACAGTAGTGTTCAATTTTTCCATTAAAGTTTCAAAGGTTTTAAGGCAGTCTTGGGTAAAATCAAATTTTATATCTTTTTCTAGAAGTTGGCATAAGGGTTTAGTAATTTTTGAAAAATCATTAATATATCACCTATAAAATCCAACATGTCCTAAAAAACTCGTAACTCCTCTTCCATTAGTAGGAGGTAAGTTTGATGTAACCTAAATTTTTCCAGGATCTGCTTCCTTACCAATTTTTAAAATTTTATGCACAAACACAATTCCTCCTAAAACCATAAATTGACATTTTTCCAATTCAATACAAGATTAGTCTTTTCACAACGTTCAACACCTTTTTCTTAATGATTTAGACATATTTCAAAAGAAGTTCCAAACATAGAAAAATTGACCATAAGAACTTCAATCCCTTTTTCAATCAAATCACTGAAAATTGACATCATACATCTTTCAAATGTTGCACGTGCATTACATAATCCAAAGGGCATTTGTCGAAAAGCAAAAATTTGATAAGGACTAGTAAATGTTGTTTTGTCCTGATCCTACGAAGCTATAAATATTTGATGATCGTCGGTATATCCTTCTAGAAAATAAAAATATTAGTGCCCAGCTAGCCTATCCAACATCTGGCTCAAAAAGGGTAAAGAAAAATGATCCTTCCTGGTGGCAGAATTTAATTTTTTATAATTTATGTAGATTCGCCATCGAGTGACTTGTATTATTGGAATTAATACATTATTCTCATTTATCACTACAGTCACACCTCCTTTTTTTGGAGCATAGTGAATTGGACTTACCCAAGCACTGTTTGAAATAAGATATAATATTCTCAGCATCTAACCATTTTAAAATTTTTTTCTTAATAACTTCTTTCATCATAGGATTTAATCTCTTTTGAAGATCAGATCTTGGTTCATGTTGATCTTCCAATAAAATTCTATGCATACAAATTGAAGGACTAATTCCTTTAATATCAATTAATGTCATCCAAAGACTTTCTTATATCTTCCCAAAGTTTCCAACAATTGTTGTTCTTTTTTATCACTTAATTTTGAGGACACTATAACATGTAATGTAGATAAATCTCCTAAGAATGCATACTTCAACTGTGATAGAAGTGTTTTCAAATCTAGTTCATGTGGTTTCTTAATAGATGAAATCAAATTCTTATTACTTTCTATAGGATCTAGCATTTCAAATTTTTCCTAAACATAATCCAAATCTTCTTTACTCACTTCTGTAGATTCATCTTGAATTTTATCCTCATTTTGATATTCCATATATTCTTTTTGAAATTCCTTTTCAAATGACTTTTTAAAATATTTATGGCTTAGATATTCATTAATATACATTTTGAAGCATTCAATCTCTTGCTCTTTTGTAGGGTATCTCATTGATTTTACAATATTAAATGTAACCTCTTGATCACTAACTCTAATAGTTAGTTCTTATTTCTATAAATCTATCAAAGCTCTTCCAGTGGCAAGGAATATTCTTCCTAAAATGATAAAAAAAAATTTATCTTCCTTTATATTTACTACAATAAAGTCCACAAGAATGATATATTTATCAACTTTTACCAAAACATCTTCAATAACTCCTTTAGGATAGGTAATCAAATGATCAACTAACTGAAAGGTTACAGTTGAAGGTGAAATATCTTCTAAGCCCAACCTTATGAAAATTGATAATGCCATAAGATTAATACTGGCTCCTTGATCCCAAAATTGTTTATATGCACCGTATAACAATGTCTTTAATTATAATTTTCACTTATGTTTCCTTACTTTGCAACACTACCAAAAACTTAATCCTGAAGAAAATAAGAATTTAAATTTTTAATTTATATATATTGGGATACTACGCAAGTATATGTATCGTTATCAAGTAATATATGAATTTTGATTAAGACATGAATATCGAACCTATAGGGAAATACGCAATATGCACTATTGAACAACAAACTTTCTATTTTAAAATGTAAATTACTTAAACTAAAAATATTTTCTTAGCATTAAAATTCAAATCTTTTTGGAATTTTTGATATTTTGACAGAAAAGAAACAAATTAAATAGATAACTTGAGTTTATGTAAGAGAAAAGCACTAAATTTGAAAAAATATCTTTCTCTTTATCATGAATCAGTAATAAGTATAGGAATTATATTATAGAAGTATGCAAATTGTGTTGTGCCAAATAGGAGCAATTATATTCTTTACCCTTAACGAGATGCTATAAAGAACATTGGGTAATTTAAAGTTTGAATAGTTCTGAAGACCGGCTAGGCAGGGAAGATACCAGCTCTCACTCTAGAGTTCCCTCGATTCCCTCAACCTGGGGGCTAACATTTCGTATCAAAACCTAAAATAATAAACCAAGTTGGGGGCTTTAACCCTCCCTTGATTCCCTCCACCTGGGGGCTAACATCTTGTATCAAAACCTAAAACAATAAACCAAACATCGATTCCCTCCACCTGGGGGCTAACATCTCGTATCAGATTGGCCAAATCGAGAAGTAAACACATGGGGGCTAATATCTAATATCAGAACCTAAAACAATAAACCAAGTTTGGGCTTTAACCTGTAACTTTAAAGTCCTCTAACTCTACACCCTTCAATGAAAATTTTCCTACTTATTTGCACTAAATCATATGAATTATATTCTCATTCATACAACCTGATGTGATTCTTTCCGATTCTTGACTGAGACAATACCAATGCGGTTCATACATGTTCTCACAGCAAATTTTAACATCTAGATGGGCCAAATCAAGAAGTAAATGAAGTTCATGGATTTAAATCATCACAACTTCTTCAAATATTAAATATCAAGACTCTCCACAACTTCCATCCAAACTTTAATTACTTATCATTTTAAAGAGAAAGATAAAGAAAACTACTCAAAATCCATGGAGAAAACAAAATCACGCTTTAGTTTAAAAGTAGAAATCATTGTCAAACCAACAAGAAGTCTCGATTAAAACCAAAAGTAATTTTAGTTTAAAAGTAGAAATCATTGTCAAACCAACAACAAGTCTCAATTAAAACTAAAAGTAGTCTTCAACAATAAGTCTCAATTAAAACCAAAAGTAGTCTAAAATAAAAGATAAAAACTTATCTCAACAATAACAAGTCTCAATTAAAATCAAAAGTAGTCTAAAACAAAAGATAAAAACTTATCTCAAGTCCTAAGTCTCAATTAAAACCAAAAGTAGTCTAAAACAAAAAGATAAAAACTTATCTCAAGTCCTCTCCCATTTCAATTAAAACCAAAAGTAGTCTAAAACAAAAGATAAAAACTTATCTCAAGTCCTCCACCAATCTTGAATTTCCTTTGAATCTGTTTAAGAGAAAATAAAAACTTATCTCAAATCCGCCACTAAATTCTTGAAGTTCCTTTGAATCTCTTCTCTTTTTCAACACTCTCAAAATAAACTAAAAACAAAAAGGATAAAGTAAATTTTTGTGGTGCTTGAAAATCTCTCAAAAACTATCTCTCCAAACTCCTTAGAACTCTTTTTCTAACTCTTTTCAGAACTTTCAAGCAACCCCTTCAAATGTCTCAACTTCCTTCTTTTATAAATCTCCAAAAGGTGCCTTAGAAACTCTTCAAAATGTATCCACATTCAATGATTCCTGCAAAGGACGCCTCCTTTCATAAGTCTTTTAAACATATTTTCATTCTTAGTGGTCATAACCACCCTCTTAAGCTAATAAGTGCCCCAAATACCTCTTTAAAATTAAGCAAAATGAAGAAAACCGCCAAATAACTGTCTCCGGCACTTAAGCGCGGGGCCTCTGGTGCTTAAGCGTGGGGGGCCTCTGAAGCTTAGGCACAGCCTTTTCTATTTCACCAGTTCTTAAGCACCGGATTTGGTGCTTAGGCGCCAAAACACTTAGCACAATTTTCACCTTTTTGCTCCAAATTTGATCCTTTTTCACTCCTTTAAGCATTTTTAACCTTTTTTACTTGTACCAGAAAGAAAAACACACAAAACCTTCCATTAAAGTGCAATATCTCAAAAATAGGTATAAAAATGTATCTAAAAACTCTATATATTTTAGGTGTATCAAAATCCCCCAAACTTAAAATGTTACTTGTCTTCAAGTGACACTTCAATCTTTAAAAAATATGTATGATATGTATATGAGTTGCTAAAATTTAGATTTAGAAATATAGTAGTCCAATTTAGAAGAAATAATTAGTAAATGAGACCAACTTAGCACTTCAATCTTTAAAAATTAAATAAGTATGATATGTATATGAGTTTCTTTAGGAGTTACTATTTAGATTTAGAAATATAGTAGTCCAATTTAGAAAAAAAATATCCTCTAAATGAGACCAACTTAAAGTTTAGAAATTTTTAATGTTAGGAAAGATGAAAATATGAGTTGTAATGAAGACCAACTTAAACTTTAGAAATTTTTAATGTTGAGAAATATGAAAATATGAGTTCCTATCTAATTTAGAAATATTATAGATTCTCCAAGTTTAGAATTTAGTCCTTATATGATCTCCACTTAAAAATTTTTATTAAGAATAATTTTACATACTATATTATATTTTTAAACTTAAGATTTTCTCAATTTTTATACTTTAAAAAGATTAAATGTGGAACCAATTTTTGATTAGGCACTAATCCTCAAGCTTCTCCTCCCTTATATTTTTTTCTTTTTCTTTTTCTTTTTCTTTTCTTTTTCTTTGTTTTTCTTTTTCAGGCAAGGATTATTTAAGAAACATCTCCTTATTTGCTTCCTCTACATAACTAGTATGACTAAATTGCATTTTAAATTGCCATGCAATATGCTCAAGATATGCATGAATCTCAATTACCTTAGTCTCAAGTAAAGTCATAGTAGTCTCATTTTTGTTGCTCTTTTCCAATATTCCTTCTATACTAATGGCTAAGAAACCATTATACATCTCTTGTGTACTTTGACTAATGAATCTCTTCCTTATGGTCTCTTCCTTCTTCTTCAAATCCATCTCCTATGAAGACAATTTCTCTAAATCTCTCTTTCTCTTAAACTTTTTGGGCTGAAAATGATCTAGGGTGAAATTACTTCATAAAAACTTTCTATTTATAGGCCTAAATTCCTCAAATAAATTCTAGACACGTCTAGGAACTGCCTTGGCACATTTTTACAAACTAATTGTCAGTTAAACCTTCCAGAATCTTAATTTTGCACATGGTTTTTAACATCTGTGCTTAAGCGCCAGTGCACATTTTTACACCAGTCAACTTAACATCTAAATTCTCATTCTAACATATCTAGGTCACTAAATAAATTCTTAAAATCAATGCTAACACATAATAGCTCAAAAATACTACCCTAATTTTCTTAATCACACACAAGCAAAAATCAAAGCAAAACACATTGATAACTATGGGTTGCCTCCCACAAAGCTTTTGGTTTAACATCGTTAGCCCCACGTAACCAGTGCTTCTTCTGGTTGACCCAACATCATTCTTTCATTAAATTTATGTTCATCCCCTATAAAATAAGGTTTCAATCTACGATCGTTCACTATAAATATTTTATCAGTCTTATGATATTTAATATTCATAACTCTATAAGGATAAATTTTCATCACAAAAAATGGGCCCATCCTCCTGGACTTAAGTTTGTCTGGAAATAATCTTAATCTTGCATTATATAGCAAAACTTGTTTCCGTGACTGAAAATTTTAAGTAAGAATCCTTTGTTCATGTCACTTCTTCATCTTTTCTTTGTAAATCTTAGTACTTTCATAAGATTCATTACTTATCTCTTCAAGCTCATTTAATTGCAATAATTTTTTTCTCACTAGCATCTTTCAAATTATGATTGAACTCTTTAATTACCCAATATGCTTTATGCTCAACTTCAACTGGTATGTGACAAGCTTTCCCAAATATTAGAATAAATGGGGTCATTCCTATAGGAGTTCTATATGCAGTCCTATAAGCCCAAAAAAATTAGTCAAGTTTGACTTATCAATCCATTTTTGTTGGATTCACAGATTTTTCCATAATTCTTTTAATTTCTTCATTAGATAATTCAGCCAAACCACTTGTTTGAGGATGATAAGTTGTAGCAATTCTATGATTTATATGATGTTTCTATAATAACTTCGCCATTATGGAATTTCTAAAATGACTTCCCCCATCAGTTATGATAACTCTCGACATTCCAAATCTACAATTATTTTTAAAAATTTTGCAACACTTTGAGCATCACATTGAGGTAAAAAAAATAGCTTCTATCCATTTGGACACATAGTCCACTGCTAACAAAATATATAAATTTCCAAAATATGGTATAAATGGTCCCGTGAAATCTAATCCCCAAACATCAAATATTTCAACTTTTATCATATATTTGAGGGCCATCTCATTTCTTTTAGAAATATTGCCTACTCATTGAAACTTATCATAAGTTCTGATATAAGTATTAACATCTCTAAAAATAATAGGCCAATAGAATCCAGATTGTAAAATTTTGTATGATGTTTTTATCAACACCAAAATGCCCCCAAAATCAGAATTATGACATTTTTTTATAATTTCATTAGTTCCTTCTAATGGTACACATCTTCAAATAATCAGATTCTTTTTCTTGTTTATATAAAAAATTGGTCATCCAAAAAATAAGTCTTAGCTTCATAAATAAATTTTCTCTTCTATTGGTATGTCATTTCATAGGGTATAATATCACTAACAAGAAATTTCACATCGTCGACATACCATGGAACACGCCACTCATTAATATTGAACAATTTTTCATCTGGAAAATGTTCATTAATTTCTTTTTCAAAATAAAGTGGTTTTTCTAATTTAAGTCTAGACAAATGATCATCAATTTGATTTTCAGTCCCCTTTCGATCTACTATTTCAAAATCAAATTCCTACAAAAGAATAATCTTTATAAGTTTAGATTTAGCATCCTTCTTTTTCATTAACTACTTAATAGCAGAATGATCTGTATGCACTACATAATGAGTTCCAATTAAATATGATCTAAATTTATCAAAGGCATATATTATTGTTAATAACTCTTTTTGAGTTGTTGTATAATTAATTTGAGTTTCATTAAGAGTTTTACTAGCATGGTAAATAATTTTGAAAATTTTATCATATCTTTGTCCTAAAACGGCTCCAATACATAATCACTAGCATCACATATCAGTTCAAAAGGTTTTCCCAAATCTGGGGAAACTATAATTGGTGCAGACACTCATTTTTTTTTAATAACTCAAAAGCTTTTAGGCACTCTTCATCAAAATTGAAAATTGTATTTTTCTCTAGTAAATGGCTAAAAGCTTAGCAATTTTTTAAAAGTTTTTAATATGTCGCCTATAAAATCCAACATGTCCTAAAAAACTCCTAATTTTCTTACATTCATTAAATAAGGTAAATTAGCGATCAGTTGAGTTTTAGCAGGATTTACTTCCATACCATCTTCTGATATTTTATGTTCTAATACAATTCCTCCTGCTATCATAAATTAACATTTTTCCCAATTAAGGACTAAATTTGTGTCTTCACAACACTTAAGAACTTCAGATAAATGTTCTAAACATAAGTCAAATGAAGTTCTAAACACTAAAAAATTATCCATAAATGCCTCAATCCCTTTTTCAATTAAATCACAAAAAATTGTCATCATACATCTTTGAAATGTAGCAGGGACATTACANACAACTCACCCACTAGGAGGTTGTTCATCCACAGTAAAACTTGACTCAAGATGAAAACACGACAACACATAAAAAAAGGGAAACATGCAAATGTAAAGATAATATATAAACCCAAGTGAGTATGTCTGCATTAAACAACAGTCGGGATCCGCTACACTTCCAAATCTGCACTCCTCCAGGCGGGTAAGCATGCCATCTAGGGTACAACCCAGAGATTCGAAAGCGATGAGCACCAAACCGACTTGTGTATATCCTCCATAGTCACTAAACATCAAACCAATAGAATTTACCTGTAGACCAAAATATACCACAAAGGAAAAAAGCAATATAAATATATATAATATGAAGTACAATGCCAACGCCCCTTGGACTGATAAGCAGGTTATGAAAAAAGTCCAACCTAGAACCAAAAACTAAGATACCTAAAAATTTAAAAATATCAACTAGCCTAATACCACTAAGCCAATACCCAAAATAAATGTATAGGCTCCACCATAAAAAGAAGATATGCCAGAAACCGCAAAAAGCAAACCACAAGGAGCAAACCAAGGAAAATAAAAAACCATTAAGTCTTGATAAATGGCAAGTCTAAAGAGTCACCTCTTAAAATTCTCTTAAGATGGTAAGGAGGTGAAACATCGACCTTAGTGTTACCCAAAAACTTACCATGCATGGTCAACCAATCCGCTAGGGAGTTAACTTCTCGAAAAATATGAGTCAAAATAACGGAAAGGTTATAATTATCAATAAGAAACCTGATTCTATTGCAAATTCCCAAGACATTCCACTTGGTATTGGTACTTAAACCAAAATCCTTGTAAATAGTTAGGGAATCTGTCTCAAGCACTAAATTGGAAAAGTTACAAGTAATGGCGCCCAATACTCAGATTCCAAAGGTGAAGAAGCCACAATCAGAGAGAAAAAGAAACAAAGGCACTTTCCAAGATGATTACAGAAAATCCCACCTGCCACAGCTACCGAGGTAACCCAGCTACCATCAAAATTAACTTTAATCCATCCGAAGGGTGGTGGTTTCCACCGAACAAGAGTGACCATCCTACTCACCTTGGGATGGGGAAAAACATCTCTCAGGCCCATAATACGGCAAGCTCGAGTGAAATAAGCAAGAATTAGAGAAGCTGAGGTAGAGGAAACATGAGTCAAATTTAGATATTTAATATCATTCCTCGCCGCCGAGAGAAACCAAATTACCACTATAGGAAAGGAAGCCAATTTGAAGTCCAAAATATCAGCAGCTCTCCAAATGGAGAAGATAAACAATATCAATGCAATCACACCAGTTAACATGAAAGTGTTTCCCTAGAATAAACCGCACCTCCTTAGCATAAGAACATTGAAAAATAGATGCACAACAGATTCCTCCTCCCTATTACATAACTGACAACGGGAAGCCAATTTGAGCCCTTTCAGTTTCAAAATATTATCGAGGGGAAGAAAATTAAATAGATATCTCCATAGGAAGAAAGAGACGGAAGGAGTAAAGAAATTATTCCAAATAGTGTTTCCCCACTGCCATTTATCAAAGCTAAAGAGATTCTAGTAAAGCATTTTAGATGGAGAAATAGTAGAAGAAGTTTTCGAAAGCGGGGTGTTAATAATAGTCTTCTTAATGGGGATCTTAGAAACATGTCCACTTTTATCCCCAGCCAGAGATAATAATTTGGAGACATTCCAATTATCATCAATCCAAACATCTGAGATAAGAAACTTGTTTTTTTTAGGACTTTCAGCAAAAGTATTATGATCCCCCAAACCCCACTGATCATGCCAAAAAGAGATCTTTCCTTCTCCAATATCCCAAAAAATAAATCTACTAGTAATGGACCGAGCCTTTAGAATGGATTTCCAAATCTTAGAGCCCCCCACTTTCCATTGAATAATAGATGGAATGAAAATATTGTAATATTTATCATGTGTGAAATGGGCCCATAAAAAAGTACTAGCATGGAACTTAAACCACAATTTACACATACTAATATTAGATATTTGAATCAAACTTTTAAAGCCAAGGCCACTAGCCGAGAGAGATTTAGAAACTTTAGAGAAATTGTACCAATGTTTATTAGCTTGAGTGCTCAACCAAATAAAACGATAAAAAATTCTTTCAAGTAAAGTCTGAGTGCTTTTCTTGAGATTCATGACCTGAAGCGCATATAAGGGAATACTCAACAAAACACTTAAAAGGAAGGTGATACGACCCCCATTAGATAAAAAAGTGTTCCTCCAATCATCAATTATATGTTTAATCTCGTCAACAACATCGTTTAATTGAACTTGTTTGAGGCGACCCATTAGCAGATTGACCACTAAATATTTTAGGGGCAAAGATGCAACATGAAAGCCAGTATAATCAGTACTCTAATTAAAAAAAGAGGTTTTAATACTCTTTCCAAAATAAAGATTACATTTATCTTTTCTAAAAGAAAGACCTGAGGTATCCTGGAAGGTATCAAGCATTTATATATATATATATATATATNAATTGAATGCCTCTGAAGGTACTCACTATCATAATCGTGTCGACGTTCTAAACCTCCAATCCTTTCATTTATCAATTATATGCTTTTTCGCTGCAAGGTCAACTCATTCATCAAATCAGAGAGGGTAGGGGAACTAGAAGGTGGAAGGTCATAACTTGTAGAGGGGTCATCTCTACTAGTAGAAGGTTGACTTCCACTCCCAGTTCTCCATTTCTCATTGGATTCATAAGTCTTCAAATTAGCCTTACTAATGGGTTTCATAGGGTAAACACATTCCTCATTTCCAATCTCCACTCTAGAAAGTTTGCAAATTGTATAAATAAGTCCAGGATGTCCTAGACCTCCACTAGTAACTCAAGAAAGTTTGCAAATTGTATAAATAAGTCCAGGATGTCCTAGACCTCCACTAGTCTCACTCCTCACCGTAGTCAATATATTCTTAAGAATAATTCTCCTCACATTTATAGTTCTATTATTCTGAATACGTAGTTAATATATTCTTAAGAATTATTCTCCCCACATTTATAGTTCTACTATTCTGAATACAGATATGCAAATTGTATAAATAAGTCCAGGATGTCCTAGACCTCCACTAGTCTCACTCCTCGCCGTATATTCTTTCCACATTTATAGTCTTATTATTCTGAATACAGAAGTTTAAAATAGCCCTATCTCTAGTTACCTCACTATGATGATAAGTCGGTTATAGAGTAGAGGAAATGAAATAATGCCACGCCTTAGAGGTGGCATTCAACATTGAAGCAGAAAAACTTACCCGTTCTCGCTGCTTTATCTTCCATGTTCATTTCCCATCAGTGAGAAAGTTGATCACATTTACCCGTTCTCGTTGCTTTATCTTCCATGTTCCTTTCCCATCAGTGAGAAAGTTGATCACATCATTAAGGGGGCCTTCCGTCATACTAAAGGATTCTTATTGGCAGCTATAAGAGTCTGGGACTTTATAAAAATTGTTGATGCGGGCCGCAGTAAACTCAACAGGAAATCCATGCACTTGAACGATTCCGTCATCAGAATAAATAACATTGGCATAGAACTCCTCTATAACATTTACATCAGCTTTATTGATGGTGTAACAAAAGTTTTCCCACCTCCGCTCAGAAATAACTCGTTCGATTTTTCCTCTCGGACTTTTAAAAACTCAATCTTGTATACACTTCTTTCCCTTAAATATGGAATTAAATTTTGTTTCAGTAATCACATTGACGAAGCGAGACTCGTCAAACTCAACTCTTCTCTTTTGACGTGGAGACATTTCAATCTAATCAAATTNCCAAGCTTTACTTTCTTGGTTTCTTGTGGGTTTGTGTACTTCTTGGTTTTTTATTTTTGCTGCGGAGTCTATTCTATATTCCAGGAATTATCTTTTGTTTTGGGTGTTGTTTTGTTAAAGCTGTTTGAGACTTTTTTTTTGGTCTCTTGGAGGTTTTCTATTTACTACCCAGGTTGTTTTTGGTTTGGGGGGTTTTTGGTTGGTGAGTTATTCTGTTTACCTCTTGTTGGGGACTTAGCCATGGCCACTCAAATTGATGAAAACACTGATGCTCAGTGGACCAAGGCCACATATGCTGGTGTGGTGGGAAGAGCTACTGATCTTTTACAAGATCCTAAGAAACGGATTTTTCCACAGGAGTTTCATGATACTGCAGCTGGGAAAAATATTTGTCCTTGTATTAATCCACTTGGTTCTAAAGATGAGGAAACTGTTGTCTATTTTACACACCAAGAATTTGTCACACTGAAAGATGAAGTTAAGTTCTCTTTAATAGGATAGTTCCATTTGGGAGAACTTGTTAGAAAATATTTTAACACCATCAACTTCATTGGGGCTTGGAAAATTGGTCCCCTAGATGGGAGACATCTCTTAATTTAGCTTTCAGTGGAAGAGGATTGTGACAGGCTCTTTGCTAAGCAGACATTAGTGATTGCAGGAGTTACAATGAAAATTAAAAAATTGACCTCTAATTTTGATCCAAGTAAGATGCCTCCAATGGTGCCCATTTGATATAAACTTACAAGACTTCCCCTTCCTTTCTTCAAGCTTAATGCATTATTTAACATTGAAAGGGCTTTAGGAACACAACTTAGGGTGGACACTCCAACATTCAACAAGGTTAGACCAGCAATTGCTAGAATACAGGTGGAAAAATATGTCACACTTCCTGAGGTAATAAGGATATGGATAGGCTCTGAAACTGAGGGCTTCTGGCAGGAAACCTTTGTTGAACATAAGTCATATTATTACCAACATTGTAAAATGTTTGGTCATACTATGGATAAATGCTATAGGCTTCATCCCCCATCCAGAAAAATTTCTCAGAATAAGGAGGTACTTGGTTATTTTGAGTAGATGCCAAGACATGCTAGTGAAGAAGTTCCCACACTGAACATCAGATAATTATTGGGGAGGATCCTCTCCTTCCCCTGGGAAAGGTTGTTCCCAGATGTCTGACTGAAGAAGAAGAGGGGATGATTTTTGTCACACCTAAGGAACAGGTAATCGATGTTCAACTGACAGATATGGTGCCTATAGTCGCTAACATGGAGGAGGGATTGAATTCCAGTACTGTAATGGAAGCTGAGGCAAGTGTACAAAATGAACAGCAGGATAGTTCAGACAATGCTGACACACCAAATGCTTCATTGGTCTTGGAGATGAAGCATATTGAGAATGAGTGGCAAATATAAAAGGGGAAGAGGAAGAAGAAAATTCCATGGATAGACTCTTAAAGTCAGGAGACTGGAAGCAAGAATTTCAAAAGAAGACAATCACCTCCTAGATTAATTAGGGGGAGATCTAAATCACTTCAACATGTTTAACATCCTATGTTGGAACATAAGGGGCTTAGCCGACCCCTTATCTTTTAAAAGGCTAAAGTATTTAAATAGGAAGCACAAAATTTGGTGCTTAGCTATTTTTGAGCATTTAATTCATGAAAATCCCTAAAAGTATCAAAAAAATTTCCCTAGTTTTTCCATTATGTGGAACATTAACAGTAAGATTTGGCTTCTGTGCAGAAATGAGATGAATTGCAAAATTATGCTGAACCATAATCAATTACTCCATATCTCTTTCAGTATGAATGGAATGGATGGCTATGCTTCTTTTGTTTATGATAGTTGTACTAAAATAACTAGAATTGAACTTTGGAAAAATTTAAGAAGTATAAGTTGAAACACTTACAAACCTTGGTTGGTAGGGGGGATTTTAATTGTCTGGCATCTCCTGCTAAAAAGAAGGGTGGAAGACCTGTTAATACCGCCATCATGACTAATTTCAATGAAAACATCCTGGCCTCAGGGCTTTTTGACCTAGGGTATCGTGGTCCGGATTTCACTTGGAGAAGAGGTAAACTTTGGGAAAGGCTAGACAAAATTTTAACAAACAACATTTGGCTACAATACTTTTTGCACACTACTATCACTCATCTTAGCACGGTAAGGTTTGATCGTAGACCACTTCTTATCAATATATCAGCATCTAATCAGACTGGCAAGCCTAGTTTCAGATATCTTAACTTCTGTGCCTCTCATTCTGGGTTTCTTCATATTGTTAAAGAGAATTGGAAGGATTGCTAGCATCCCAATCCCTTGATAAAGCTGTGGAGACTACAGAAAAATTTTGGGAATTCATTAAGCCAGTGGAATTGGAGTACCTTTGGTAATATAATGAATGTTGTGGAACAAACTGAGAAGAAACTCAAGGATTTGTAGGAAGGAAATATAGTTGGCCAGGCGGATGAAGCAACACTGCATGAGGCTAATGATATGTTTCTTACTATTGTGGTCGGGCAGGATCTCTTCCTAAGACAAAAATCCAATCAAACTAAGTTTAAAAAAGGTGATAGGAACACCAAATTTTACCATGCTTGTATCAAGCATCAAAGGAGATGCAACAACATGTACAAGATTAAAGACTTTCAAGGCAACTATCTTAGGAAAATTGAGGATATTGCTCAGAGTGCTGTAGATTACTATCAAAATTTGATGTAGTGCAAAAATCTAAAGAGCGACCTGATTGATAAAAGGCTTTTTGAATCAGATAAGGAATTCACTGCTACTGTCAACCTTTCTGAAATTCTGAAAGAAGGGGAGATTAAACATGCACTTTTCTGAATTGATAGCTCCAAGGCTGCTGGACCAGATGGGTTCACAGCTAATTTTTATAAAAAAACCTAGGACATTTTCAAGGGGGCATAATCCATGCAATTTAGTATTTCTTTTAGGGGGTAACTTACCAAGGTAATTCAGAGTTGCCAACATTGTTTTCCTCCTTAAATAAATTTTAAGAGAGAGCTGGAAGAACTTCAGGACCATTAGTATTACTAATGTGATAAGTAAAATTATAAGCAAGATTATATTGATGAAGCTCCAACCAATCTTACAGAATATTATAAGTCCCAAGAAGGCTACTTTTGTTAAAGGCACAAACATTGGGGACAGTGTTCTGCTGGCACAAGAGTTATTACTGGACTTAGACACTCTTTTTTGGGGAGGAAATTTGATTTACAAGTTAGAAATTGAGAAGACTTATGAAACTATTTATTGGGACTTTGTCATGGAAATTTTGACAGTTAGGGGCTTCACCTATACTTCCTGCATGATTATTAAAAGATGGATGGAGGGGAATGAGAATTCAGTAAAATTTTGAATGCTTATTCTAAAATGTGTTATTCAAGAAACAGGTTAATATTTAGAATAAGCATTGGATTTTAGATTATACTAGGTTCTAACAGATGGCAACACCATTCTAATATTTGGGGGTCCAATTAACAAAGGGAAGGACTAAGTTAATACACTACAAAAGGTAAAGATGATGAATGCTTTACAATGGATGTTATAAGATATCTAAGTGAATGCTATTTCAAAATGACTTATGAAGAAAAATCTGAAGTGCAAGATTAGGAACATGAGACAGAAGAGTAATTAAATCAATTTGAAGATCTTTTTAAGGAAGATTTAAACTTTGTTCGATAAAGTTTTGAAATTTTGGACACGATAGAAAAAGATAAATCATTTTGTCCATCAATTTAAAAATCTCCACAACCTAAGTTGAAGTTACTTCCTTATCATTTAAAATATGCCTTTTTAGGAGATTCCTATACTTTACCAGTTATAATTTCCTCAAAATTAACAATGGAAGAAGAAGAAAGGTTAATGAAAATTCTGAAAATTTTTAAGAATGTCTTTGGATGGACAATTGCTGATATTAAAAGAATAAGTCCTCAATTTGTATGGATAGAATTTATATGGAAGAGAACTGCAAACCCAGGGCTGATTCTCAATGGAGATTGAATCATGTTATGAAAGAAGTTGTAAAGAAAGAAATTTTAAAATGGTTAGATGTTGGAATTATCTACCCTATTTCATATAATGCATGTGTTAGTCCAATTCACTGCATTCCTAAGATAGGAGTAGTAACTGTAACAGTAAATGAACATAATGAGTTAATACCCACTAGACAAGTTACAAGGTGGTGAATATGCAATAATTATATAAAATTAAATCTTGCCACTAGGAAAGATCATTTTCCATTACCCTTTCTAGATCAAATGCTGGTTACTTTTATTTACGAATGGATATACTGGTTATCACCAAATTCAAATATCTCCTGAGGATCAAAATAAAAAAAAACTTTTACCAGTCCTTATGGTACTTTTTATTTCATAAGAATGTCATTTCATTTATGTAATGCGCCAGCTATATTTCTAATATGTATAATGACATTTTTTTTGTGATTTAATTAAAAAAGGGATTGAAGTATTCATTAATGATTTTTCAATGTTTGGAACTTCATTTGACTGGTGTTTAAAACATTTATCTAAAGTTCTTAAGCACTGTAAAGAAACAAATTTAGTCCTTAATTGGGAAAAATGACAATTTATGGTAGGAGGAGGAACTGTATTAGGTCATCAAATATCAGAAAATGATATCAAAGTAGATCCTGCTAAAATTCAAGTGATCGCTAATTTACCTTATCCAACAAATGTAAGGAAAATTAAGAGTTTTTTGGGAAATGATGAATTCTACAGGCGATATATTAATGGTTTTTCAGAGATTACTAAGCCTTTATGCCATTTATTGGAGAAAGATGCAATTCTCAATTTTGATGAGGAATCCCTAAAAGCTTTTAAGTTATTAAATAAAAAATTAATCACTGCACCAATTATAGTTTCACCAGACTGAGGAAAACCTTTTAAATTGATGTGTGATGCTAGCGATTATGCTATAAGAGTTGTTTTAGGACAATGATATGATAAAAATTTCAACGTTATTTACTATACTAGTAAAACTCATAATGAAACTCAAATTAATTATACAACTACTAAAAAAAAGTTATTAGCAATAGTATTTGTTTTTAATAAATTTAGATTATATTTGATTGGAACTCATTGTGTAGCGCATACAAATCATTCTGCTATTAAGTATTAAATGAAAAAGAAAGATGTTAAACCTAGACTTATAAGTTGGTTTCTTCTTTTGCAAGATATTAATTTTGTAATAGTAGATTGGAAGGGGATTGAAAATCAAATTGCTGATCATTTGTCCAGGCTTGAGTTAGAAAAACCACTCTGTGTTGAAAAAGAAATTAATGAGCATTTTCCAGATGAAAAATTCTTCATCATTAATGAGTGGCGTCTTATGTGGTATGATATTGTAAACTTTATTGTTAGTGATATTATACCTTATAGAATGACATACCAACAGAAGAGGAAATTTATTTCTGAAGCTAAGACTTATTTTTGGGATGACCCATTTTTATATAATTAAGGAAAAGATCTGATTATTCAAAGATTTGTACCATTAGAAGAAACTTATGAGATTATCCAAAAATGTTATAATTCTTATTTTAGGCGACATTTTGGTGTTAATAAAACAATACAAAATTTTACAATCTAGATTCTATTAGCCTACAATTTTTAGAGATGTTAATGCTTATATCGAAACTTATGATCGATGTTAAAGAGTAGACAAAATTTCTAGAAGAAATGAGATGCCCGTCAATTATATGCTAGAAGTTAAAATTTTTTATGTTTATGGATTAGATTTTATGGGACAATTTATACCATCTTTCAAAAATTTATATATTTTGTTAGCACTGGACTATATATCCAAATAGCTAGAAGTTGTTGCTTTACCTTGATGTGAAGCAATTATTTATGTTGTTAGGGTGTTCTATGCTAACCTCCGTAAGGCTGAAGACAATAGAGTTATGGTTCGAGGAAAGTTGTTACCTTTTTCACTGGAGGTAATCAACTTGTTCTATCATCTACCATATGATACGTTATGCTTTTATGAAAATTATAGTCTGACTGAGGCAGAGCTAGATGAGATTATTTCTTACTTGACTGTTGGAAGAGGACTTTGAAAGATCACTAATAAGAAGAGAGTCAACTTTTCAACTTCAAGGTATTGAGCACCTTCAAAGGTCTGACACTATTTTATTTTTGCTCGTCTGCTACCAACAAACCATCTCAATGAAGTGACCAGAGAGAGTGTGACATTAAATTCTTTTATCTAAGAAGGAAAGCTCATCAACATTGGAGCTTTGATTTATGACCGGTGACTTTATATATGCTCAAAAGTATAAGTTAAATATGGATGTAATAAATATTCAATAATTGTAAAGTCACACTTATCAATGTAATTATACTTATTGCTCATGTAATATAGGTCTCCAATGGAGTCCTAGATATCGATCCCATAGGGAGTAAATTTAGAACTACAGACTAAGATTTTAAAAAAAACAATACTTTAATCAGAACAACCAAGTTCAATTTGTTTATCTGTCACTAATAGGCAATTGAAATAAATAAGTAATTTTAATAACTATTAAATAACAAATGATACTAATGAAGGTTTAAATGTGATTTTCAATATATAAGAAAACATCCTTCTTCTCGTCAAGAAATTATAGTGAATGGATAAAGTGAATTAGTTCAAATTTTATTGTGTCAAATAGGAATATTCTTTACCCTTTGGTCCAACCATAAAGAACATTGACTAATCCTACGCTTGTTTACTGAATTTGCGGCTAGGCTGGTAAGATACCGGCTCTCACTTCAGAGCTCCCACGTTCCCCTCACCAGAGGGCTAACATCTACACTTCAGCACCCAAACGATAGGACCNCCAAATAGCAGCTTACCTATTTTTTACCCTTTGGTCCAGGCATAAAGAATATTGACTAATCCTACGCTTGTTTACTGAACCTGCGGCTAGGCCGGGATGATACCGGCTCTCACTTCGGAGCTCCCACGTTCCCCTCACCTAAGGGCTAACATCTACACTTCAACACCAAAATAATAGGACCGAATTGGGGATTTTAGTCTGTCACTATAAAATCTCCAATTATACGCCAGATAATATTATTTCCCTATTTATTTGAACCCAACATTCAAGAGTTCTGACCTCCCTCAATCTTGGATGTAATCTTCACTTTAGTTGTAAAACTCAACATATTTTAACAAATNAATTGGGAATTTTAGTCTAGTACTCTAAAATCTCCAATTCTACGCCTGATAACATTATTTCCCTATTAATTTGCACCCAACTTCCAAGGACTTTGACCTTCATGAATCTTGGATGTAATCTTCACTTTAGTTGTAAAACTCAACATATTTTAACAAATCAATTGGCCAGATTGAAAGTAAATGAAGATCGAAGTGAAAAGATCATCACAATTTCTTAACATTTTCATGGCTTCACCAATTCAAATCACCATTTTATAAAACTCGAGACAAGGGAAAAGATAGAGAAAACTACTCAGATCTCATGGCAAATACACAACAAAACTCGGAATTCATATATAAAATCAAACTCATACAAACTACAACAAGTAAATAACTTATCTCGAATTTCACCCCAAGAAAACTCATTGAAGTTTCTCTAAATCTCTTTCTTTCTTTTCAGCACATAGAATTCCTCTTCGAAGCAGCAAGGAAGAAGAAATCTCTCACTTTCCCTCCACTCTTACAATCTCTCAAGGAATTCCTCACAATTTTTACACACTATTGGAACCTTTATAACCTTTAGGAACTCTCAATGACTTCCAGGCTCTCTCAATTTTTGGCCATAATAGTTTTTTAAAGTTGTGGATGAGCTTTCCCAAGAGTTGCCTAAGGATCCCTTCAAAATTTGGCCTTATCNTTCAAATTTTCTTAAACATTTTCATGGCTTCACCATTTCACAAATCTCGAGACAAGGAGAAAGACAGAGAAAACTACTCAGATCTCGTGGGGAAAACGCAACAAAACTCAAAATTCATATATAAAATCAAAGTCATACAAACTACAATAAGTAAATAACTTATCTCTAATTTCTCCCCAAGACACTCCTCGAAGTTCTTTTGAATCTCTTACTTTCTTTAAAGCACACAGAATTCCACTTCGAAGTAGCAAGGAGGATGAAATCTCTCACTTTCCCTCCACTCTTACAATCTCTCGAAGAATTCCTCACAACTTAGACACTAGCAAATTCTCTATACACTAATAGAACCTCTCTAACATCCAGGGCCTCTCTAATTTTTGGCCAAAATATTCTTTTAAAGTTGTAGATGAGCTTTCCCAAGAGTTGCCTAAGCATCCCTTCAAAATTTGGCTTTATCCAAAGCTTGAGTAGGCACAACCGCCGACCTCGCCGTCGGCGACGTTGAGGGCGCCGTCAGCGGACTTCTGGAGAATTTTTTCTTGTAGCCTCGAGAAAAACTTATCGTCGGTGCGGTCAAGGACGTCGTCCGTGGCCAAGTTCAAATCCCCATATTTTGGCCCTTTTCGCTCCAAATTTGCCCATTTTTACATCTTTTTGCTCCATTGACCCTAATTCATCATTCCCGCAACAAAACATCAAAAATACATTTCCTTAAAGTGCAATATCATTAAGAACAATATAAAATAGGTATGCAAATCTCAACATATTTTCCTCTCATCAAAATCCCCCACACTTAACTATTACTTATCCTCAAGTAATTTTAGTACTATGTAAAAGTCATGATCTACTACAATAAAGTTTTAATTCAAAAATACTAGTAATAGCTGCCAATAAATAACTCTTGATTTAAATAAATATCATAGTGAGATTTTCAAAAAAAATCAAGTAATTGAGTTAACTCTATAGCCACAAGATTATCTAGTCATCAAGTTTTAAGAGTTCTAGTCTTCTATTCATTTCAAGAATGACTATATGTTGTAGTATTAAGTCACTTAAAATATTCAAAACATAGGAACTTCATGAGAACTCTACTAGTAAAAGATCTATTCCATAAATATAAGTTCAGAAATGTATTTAGGTTTTCCCTTTAGGTAGGTCCGGTGAAGCCAATTTTTGATTAGGCATATCCTCAAGTTTCTCCTCATTTCAATATTTTTTTTTCTTTCTTTTCTCTTTTTCATTTGGATTTCTTTCAATCCTATATATTTTTCTTTTCTTTTCAGGGATTGTTTTCAATCCTTTGTTTTTCCTATTTCAAATGAGGATTACTATATCTGGATAGCCTTTAATGATTTTGAACTTCACATTTCTTTCCCTAAATTTGAAACTCAAAGAAATTCCTTTACCTTAAAAATATTTCATAGTTTTTACATCATTAAGCCCCAATCTTTTCTTCTCAAATGAATTTCCAGATTCTTAATACTTCAAAATTTAGTTTTCTTTACTTTAAAGAGTTAACTATAATCTTATTCTCTTATACTACATATCTTAAGTTACAAAATTTATTTACATTACAAAAATATTTCTTTAAATCTACCATAATATTTAAATAGTTACAAAAAAATATATTTACCTGAATTAAATTCACCACATGAAATCATATAAATAATTTTTGAAAATAATGAAATAGAGGACAATTAATAGTTAAACTTTTTCTTCCCTTCCCCAAACTTAAATTTTTAAATATAAAATATTACAGGCGGAAAGAAAAACTATAAATATAAATCATACCTCAGTATTGTAGGCATTTTCATGATTCTGAAATTTTTGCAGGCCTTATAAAATTTTTACTTCATCTGGTCTGTAAAAATTAAGAGCTTTCTACACATATAAATCATTAAAGGAATTTCTGGGTAATGAAATTTTGAAATAAGTATAAAACTAAAACATTAAATAAGCACAATATTTCCTAACACTAACACAAAACTAAACAAAACAATTACAATTAAAATGCGAAAATAAAAATCACATTACATTACTAACACAACCATAATACTAAACAATTAAAGCTAAAATGTGAAATAAAAATCACATTACATTACAATTCACACAACTACTCAACATCTATTAAACTACACATGCACATTTAACTATAACACTAACTTTATAACAAAAATTAAAAATCATCCAATTACACTTAATAATAAAAATGAACGTCCAAATATAAACATCCACTTCTATTACAAACAGATTACAGAGATAAAAGTACAAATATAAGTACATCAATTTCATTCAATATCAAAATCTCAACTATATCTTCATCGCCTTGATCAGCAAATGGATCGCGATGATACTGAGTATACCGGGGGCACTCAGGGAAAGTAACATCAGGCTCACCTTTCGAGTGTTGAGCCTGAGCTTCATAATAAGCTACCTCAAAAATTGAATGCCTCTGAAGGTACTCACTATCATAATCGTGTCGACGTTCTAAACCTCCAATCCTTTCATTTATCAATTTTATGCTTTTTCACTGCAAGGTCAACTCATTCATCAAATCAGAGAGGGTAGGGGGACTAGAAGGTGGAAGGTCATAACTTGTAGAGGGGTCATCTCTACTAGTAGAAGGTTCTTGACTTCCACCCCCAGTTCTCCATTTCTCATGGGATTCATAAGTCTTCAAATTAGCCTTACTAATGGGTTTCATAGGGTAAACCCATTCCTCATTTCCAATCTCCCTCTAGAAAGTTTGCAAATTGTATAAATAAGTCCAGGATGTCCTAGACCTCCACTAGTCTCAAACTCAAGAAAGTTTGCAAATTGTATAAATAAGTCCAGGATGTCCTAGACCTCCACTAGTCTCACTCCTCACCGTAGTCAATATATTCTTAAGAATAATTCTCCTCACATTTATAGTTCTATTATTCTGAATACGTAGTTAATATATTCTTAAGAATTATTCTCCCCACATTTATAGTTCTACTATTCTGAATACAGATATGCAAATTGTATAAATAAGTCCAGGATGTCCTAGACCTCCACTAGTCTCACTCCTCGCCGTAGATTCTCCCCACATTTATAGTCCTATTATTCTGAATACAGAAGTTCAAAACAGCCCTATGTCTAGTTACCTCACTATGGTGATAAGTCGGTAACAGAGTAGAGGAAATGAAATAATGCCATGCCTTAGAGGTGGCATTCAGCATTGAAGCAGAAAAACTTACCCGTTCTCGCTGCTTTATCTTCCATGTTCCTTTCCCATCAGTGAAAAAGTTGATCACATCATTAAGGGGGCCTTCCATCATACTAAAGGATTCTTATTGGCAGCTATAAGAGTCTGGGAATTCATAAAAACTGTTGATGCGAGCGGCAGTAAACTCAACAGGAAATCCATGCACTTGAACGATTCCGTCATCAGAATAAATCACATTGGCGTAGAACTCCTCTACAACATTTACATCAGCTTTATTGATGGTGTAACAAAAGTTTTCCCACCTCCGCTCGGCAATAACTCGTTCAATTTTTCCTCTCGGAATTTTAAAAACTCAATCTTGTATACACTTTTTTCCTTTAAATATGGAATTAAATTTTGTTTGAGTAATCACATTGACGATGCGAGACTCGTCAAACTCAACTCTTCTCTTTTGACGTGGAGACATTTCAATCTAATCAAATTATAGAAAAATTCCAAAAATTACTTCAAATATGCAAATCATGGCTTCCAATGGTAATTTAAAGAGTTCAACTTTAAGATCCATGAATTTATTCCCAATTTTTATTCACATTCTCAATTAAGAGTTCAACACTAAGATCCATGAATTTCTTCCCAAATTTTCTTCACATTCTAAAATTTTTTGGATCTCCTCAATTGAGCTCCATGAATTTCTTCCCAAATTTTTTTTACATTCTCAAATATTTCTGATCTTCTCAATGTGGAAGAAATCATGGTGAAAATCAAATATTTTTAGTTTGGAGTGAAGCTCTTACTTAGAGATGATTAAATATGGTGTCAAAAAGTGTTGAAATCGCCTCCCAATCCAAGACCTTTCAAGCCCTAGGTCAAAAATGGCGTTTTAGGAGGAAGGGAATGATGAATAGTGGCGGTTGACTGGTCAAAATTGCGGTTAAAGTTGTTTTTTTCATGAGCTCACTGTAGGCGGGTTGATGGTGCCATCGACGAGCTCCATTGGAATTAAAATCCTAAGTCTCGGGAAATTCTTAAGTGATTAAATGATGTACTTATCACAATTAAACTTTCACAACATAAAACATCAAAATTTTATATAAAATCCAAGAGGTACAATATACGTTACATAACACACCTAACTTTTGTATTTTCTCAACCTCAATACATAAATTCAGTGTCGCAATCCAAGTCACAACACTCAAAATGTTGAAAAAAAACATCCTATGCTTAGTCTCAACTATACAGAGATCTAAAAGCATCATTCTAAAGCTAAGTGAATACAAAGTTCAAATCAAAAGACATAGATATATAGATATGTAGTAATATAAATCTACTAATCCTCAGACTAGGTACTCGATTCTCCACTGAGATCACCCATTGATTGCACATGAATGAAGAGGTTGTAGAAGGGTCGGAATGGAAATTCCGGAATCCTCTTCTATTAACTTCATCCTCCTCATCAGTCCTATTAAGCTATCTTCTAAATTTCCAGAGTGCTCAAAATGTTCCTTCATCCTCCAGTCTAGATGATTGAAGAAATTAGAGATATTATTAATCGCATTCATGACATTTTGTACTTCCTTTTCCAATTTCTTGATTCGGCGCAGGATCACAAAAGACTTATCAAGGACTAAGGATTGAACTAGCAGTAAATCCTAAGATGATTGATCTAATATGATGGCCATGTCATTTTCATCTTAAAAAATTGAGAATCCCTCAGTTGGATCCAAAGGCTTCCAATGTAGCAGTACTTTTTCCCAATTTTCATAGGACACTTGGAACAGACTACAAAGTGAGAAAATTATGGAGGGGGGTCCAAGCCCATAAGTTTATCCATGAACAATCAGACCCAAAATTGACTTCACAATTATTGATTCAATGTCGATCGGCAGTCCCTTTGGATGCAGTAATTCAAAATGACTCTTTCTTTAGAAACTTTTCCAATATTCATTGTCGGTAACAGTTTCGCAGAAATGAAAAAGTGCCAGTGTTTCGAAACGAGATTTAGGAGTGTCGCAGAAAAACTAGCATACATGTTTTCTCTTGTTTCTCGGTCGTCAGTTTCGTCTTTTAAATATTGGTAAATTTCATTCATCTAGTTTCTCGTTGGCACGAAATTGGAATATTTGCAGACATGAACATTTTCTATCATATATAATTCGTTGATCCATGCAGGCAGTGAAAGTAATCCATTATCCTCACACACAAACAACTTCTTGGTTGGTTCCATGTAAATTTGCATAGAATTCTTTTACCACAGGAACCACCACGACAGCGGTAGTGTAGCATGGCACTTCTCATCTTTGCTGCACTATCATTTGTTCAACATTTGTCATGGGATTATTCAATCTGTGATTTACGAATCGTCATTCCTTGATCAATATTTTCTTCGTCAGTAACTTGTTGAAGATTCGATGCGCTTCCACACTAATAAACATTCACTGATTGAAAACTCGCATTCCGGGATTATCAGAGGAATTAGACGCCATAAAAATGGAATTAGTGGAGTTTCAATTCATTTTTGGAGGGAAAATATGAACTAGAAATCAAATTTTTGAGTTTAAAAAGATAATTCCCGCCTAAAAACTGCCAAAAATCGTCATTTGAACCCAAGTAACTGCCAATTAGCCGGTCTCGCTATCAGCGGGGTCGAGGGCACCGTCGGTGAGCCTCTGTATTAATTTTGACTGGAATCTCAGGAAAAACCAACCGTCGGCGGCGTCGAGGGCACTGTCGGCGCCCAAGGCAAAATTTTTAAGGTTTTGCTCTGGTTCGAATGCGTTCCAATTTTTCTCTATGGATCCAATTTTTATGATATTTCAATGGTAAATAAGAGTAGTAGAACTTAATACAACCACAAAATTTTGATAATTTCAAATAAAAACTACTATAACCGCAATAAAAATAAAGATAAATATGGGTTGCCACCCATAAAGCGCTTGGTTTAACGTCGTCAGCCCGACCTATTCAGGAGTCAATCAGGTTGACTGATCATTAAGACCTCTTTAAAATTTGGTCATTTACCCTCATAATATGGTTTTAATCTGTTTCCATTTACTTTAAATCTTTTTTCCTTTTTCTGATCTTCAATTTCAACAGCTCCGTAAGTATAAACTTTAGTCACAGTATAAGGTCCTAACCAACGAGACTTCAATTTCCCATGAAATAACTTCAGCCTAGTATTGTAAAGTAAAACTTCTTGTCCTGGTTCAAATTTCTTCTGGTTAATCTTCCGATCATGCCATAACTTTAATTTCTCCTTATAAATTCTATCATTATCATAAGACTCCTTTCTTAATTCTTTCAATTCATTTAGTTGTAACAATCTCTTCTTACTAGCATCTTTCNTTGTCTATTTGCCACCCTACAACTTGTCTTGTAGGTATTAGGTCATTATATTCATTCACAGCCATAGTTACTCCTCCTTTCTTATGAACACAGTGAATTGGACTAACTTATGCACTATCTAAAATAAGATAGATAATTTTAGCATCTAACCACTTTAAAATTCCTTTCTTTTCAACTTCTTTCATAACAGGATTCAATCGCATTTGAGGATCAACCCTGGGTTTATAATTCTCTTCCATATGATTTATATGCATACAAATTTAATGACTGATTCCTTTAATACCAGCTATTGTCCATCTAAAGGCTTTCTTAAAATTTATCATAATTTTCATCAATTTTTCTTCTTCTTCCATCATTAACTTCAAGGAAATTATAACTGGTAAAGGAGATGAATCTCCTAAAAATGCCTATTTTAAATGATCAGGAAGTAACTTCAACTCAAGTTTTGGAGGTTTTTTTATCGATGGACAGAATGATTTATCTTTTTCTATCGTGTCTAAAATTTCAAAACTTTCTCGAACATAGTTTGAATCTTCCTTAAAAAGATCTTCACATTGATTTAATTTCTCTTCTTGCTCGTGTTCCAAATCTTTTTCTTCATATTTTTCTTCATAAGTAGTCTTGAAAAGTCATTCACTCAGATATCTTATAACATCCATTTTATAGCATTGTTGACCTCATTTTTAGTGAGGTTTAGTTTCCTCGTAGGATTTAGGGTCTAGCCTTAAGATTATTCTTTTGACTATCTTAGTCCCTTAAAAATGGAACCCACCTCATTTTAGAGATCAAAACTGGTTCAATACTCTTTTGAAGTTCCGCATGCGGTTCTTGACCTCTAGCACGTAGAAGATTGAAACTAACATGAAGGAACTCAAAATGAGTTCCTATAGGATCATTAAGCCCTAGGGTTGCCTCTTGCACAATTTGTAATTTTGCGAGCACGAACTCCGCAATTCGAACAATCAAGATATTCATTTTCCACAATTCACATCCTTTGCGTTGTTATTCGTCGAAAGCTTAAATGATTTTTTTTTGAAATGATCGACCGCAAACCAAAATTTTGAGAAAAACTGAATTTGACGTGTTTTTTTTACTCGATCGACGACGAGGTTTCTCGAAAAACCCTGGATGACAAAACGGACTGTGCAAGTGCGTCTGGAATGTCAACATTACCTAGAAAAGACACTAATTTTGATATGGTCTCGTGCGAGGTCAAATTTTGTCTGGAACAATGATATTTAAGTAAAATATTAATTAAAACAGGTGTTATAAAAAAATTTAAAATTTTTAAACCTAAATCCCTAATCCCACGGTTCGCTCGATCGCAGGCCTCCCTTTCTTCCTGTTCGCAAGGCCGGCCGAAGCCCTGTCCTTCTTCCCGGTTGCATTCTCTAGCCGAACCGAATCTTCCCCAATCGGCATCCCGAATCGCGAATCTCCACCGTCCTCTTACTCACTGAACTCCTCTCCTCTTTTGGCCGAAGCTTTCGGTCCCCACTGAAACCCTGGCTAAGGGCTTCCACGTCATGCCACGCGAGCTGCTCCTCTACGATAAAGCTTCGCCTCTGGCGTCGTCTTCCCACCGCTAGACTCTTGTCACTTCTCTTGGCTCGGCTCACCACCCAGGTACTTGAAGGTAACTCCTTCTCCTCCCCTTTGCTATAAAAACCCCATTTAAATAACTATTAAATAACTAATGATAATAATGAAAGTTTAAATGTGATATTCAATATATAAGAAAGCATATTTTTCCTTGTTAAGAAATTATAGTGAATGAATAAAGTGAATCAGTTCAAATTATATTGTGCCAAATAAGAGCATACCTATTTTTCACCCTTTGGTGCAGACATAAAGAATATTGACTAATCCTATGCTTGTTTGTTGAATCTGCGGCTAGGCTAGGAGGATACCGGCTCGTACTTTGGAGCTCCCACGTTCCCCTCACCTGAGGGCTAACATCTACACTTCAGCACCTAAACGATAGGATTGAATTGGGGATTTTAGTCTATCACTCTAAAATCTCCAATTCTAAGCCCGATAATTTTATTTCCCTATTTCAATTGAGGATTTTAGTCTGTCACTCTAAAATCTCCAATTCTACGCCCGATAATTTTATTTCCTTGGGGATTTTATTCTGTCACTCTAAAATCTCCAATTCTACGCCCGATAATATTATTTCCCTATTAGATTTTAGTTTGTCACTCTAAAATCTCCAATTCTACGCCCGATAATTTTATTTCCCTATTTAATTCGCACCCAACTTCCAAGCACTTTGACCTCCCTGAATCTTTGATGTAATCTTCACTTTAGTTGTAAAACTCAACATATTTTAACAAATCAANTATAGGGATTTTAGTCTGTCACTCTAAAATCTCCAATTCTACACCCGATAATATTATTTCCCTATTTATTCGCANCCATCCTTCTTTTGCATCAGATATTCAACAGTAGAATGATCAGTATGCATAAAACATTTAGCTCCAATTAAATAAGATCTGAATTTATTTAAAGCATAGACAATGGCTAGTAATTCTTTTTCAGTAATAGTATAGTTAATTTGTGCATCATTAAGAGTTTTACTAGCGTAGTATATAACTTTAAAATTTTTTTCATAACTTAGTCCAAGGACAGCTCCAATAGCATAATCACTAGCATCACACATCAGTTCAAATGGTTTCTCCCAATTAGGTGAAACTATAATAGGGGATGTGATTAATTTTTCCTTTAATAACTCAAAGGCATTTAAACAGCTTTCAGTAAATTCAAATTTCTTATCCTTTTTCTAAAAGTTGGCATAGAGGTTTGGTAATTTTTGAAAAATATTTAATAAAATGCCTGTAAAATCCATAATGTCCAAGAAAACTTCTAACCTCTCTTACATTAGTAAGAGGTGTTAGTTTAGATATAACTTGAATTTTTGCAGGGTCTGCTTCCATACCATCTTCCTAAATTTTATGTCCTAACACAATTCCTCCTGCAACCATAAATTGACATTCTCCCAATTTAGAACCAAATTAGTTCTTTCGCAAAACTCTAAAATATTTTCAAGATAATTTAAGCATGCATCTAATGATGTTCCAAATACCGAGAAATCATTCATATATACCTCCAATCCATCATCAATTAACTTACTAAATATGGACATAATACATCTCTGGAATGTTGCAAGTGCATTACATAATCCAAAAAAGCATTCTTCAAAAAGCAAAAGTTCCAAAAGGGCTAGTAAATGTTGTCTTTTCTTGATCCTCAGGAGCAATAGGAATTTGATGGTAACCGGTATATCTATCTAAAAAACAAAAATATTTGTGTCCAGCAAGTCTATCTACTATTTGATCTAAAAAGGGTAAAGCGAAGTGATCTTTCCTGGTGGAAGTGTTTAAATTTCTATAATCAATGAAAATACGCCACCCAATAACTTATCTGATAGGTATTAATTCATTATTTTCTTTTGTTTCAACATTCACTCATCCTTTCTTAGGAACACAATGAATTGGACTTACCCACGTACTATCTGAAATAGGATATAAAATTCTAGTGTCTAACCATTTCAAAATTT
>JXCR01146438.1:45049-57246 GCA_002079205.1 Phalaenopsis hybrid cultivar
AGTAGGCATAACCGCCGAGCTCGCCGTCGGCGGGGTCGAGGGTGCCATCGAAAGAATTCTGGAGAATTTTGTCTTGTAGCCTCAAGAAAAACTCGTCGTCCGCGGGGTCAAGGGCGTCGTCCGCGGCCTAGTTCAAATCTCCACATTTTGGTCCTTTTCGCTCCAAATTCGCTCATGTTTGCATCTTTTTGCTCCATTGACCCTAATTCATCTTTCCTACAACAAAAAATCAAAAATACCTTTCTTTAAAGTGCAATATCATTAAAAATAGAATAAAATAGGTAAGAAAATCTCAACATTTTTTCTTCTGGTCAATTTATCATACTATTATTAGTTTTGTCACAACTGTTACTACTGCAGGTCTACGATTTGCTTCCTTGATCTTTTATTTGTGTGAGTAGGCTAGAGTTAAATATGATAGCTGGGAGGAAGTGTTGTTACCTATAAAGCCCATCACTATGGTGAATGTGAAGACTTATTACGAGCATTCAATTTTTGGCTGGAGAGGAGGATTTTTTAAGAGTTATGGAATGGAGACGTCTACTGCTTCTACCTCTGCTGCTTCTACATCTAGACCATCTCACATGCTTCTACATCTAGAGGTGAGTCTATTGACACCTAAGTTGCATTATTATAGAAGATTATGGACAATATTAACTTTGCACCTGATAAAGTTCAAATTTTAGAGTGTTTTGCAGATCATACTGATAAATATAATAGGTGAAAGAGTGATTATGAAGAGAAATTCCCCTCGTCTCTGGAGAGCTTAATTAGAGGTGACCTAGGAGTGCAATTTCCTCTATATCCTCAATATCCTGATTATGAACCTACAGAAAAATGGTATATCAGTGATTCAGAAGATGGGGAGTAGGACTGAGAGATTTTTATGTTTGAATTATGTTGATTTAGATTATGTGTTGTGTTTTGGATTTCTTTTATTTATTATTGTTGTGATGTTTGTGTTATTTATATTTTTGTTTTTAAATTCTATGGTAGTAACTGTTGTGAGTTTTGTGATTTAGATAGTTTAGAACTTTACTTAATCAATGTCTTTTGAAAAGATTAAAAATCTTGCTAACTTAGATCTTAAATTTAAATTTTAAAAACTACTACCCTATATATTTCTTTTATCATGTTTGTGTGTTTGTTTTTATGTTGAGATTGCGAAGTCAAAGTTAGTGTGTTAGTTTGCTTTTATGTTTGTGCCCACTGCTTAGAAGTCTATTGATTCATTACATGTTGAATTGAAATGAAAGTATTAGAAAATTTGATCAAAACTAATTTTACTCCTATTTTTAGTTTTTTTGCTCGTATCATTAGGGTTTAAAAGTTCATGTTAGCATGTTATTTTAAATTTTCATTCCTACTTATATATACATCTCATGCTAAAATATTTAATCTGTTAAAAATTTAAGTTTGGGGGATGAAAAATATTTTCAAAATTAGAATTTTATTTGTTCTCAAATGTGCTACAAGTGAATTTGATTTTAAAAGAAAAATTAGATTATGTATATGAAGTTATATTAAGGAAGTAAATTTTGATTTTAGAAATGAGCAAAAAAATTTAGTTGAAATTTTTTAATAATGAAGAAAAACTTTAAGTTAAAAGTTTTTAGTGTAGAAAACATTTAATATAGTGTAACTATCTTTAGTAAGAAAAATTCTATTTTTGAAACTTTTAGATAATTTAGACTTTTATTTTTGCTACTCAAATTTCTTTTATTGAAATTAACCTTCAAAACTATTATTATGTTTTTAAGTAAAAGAAAATTATCAACTCTTTGCTTTGGGAAAGGAAGAGTGAAATTCAAAATCATTAAATGTCTATCCAGATATAGTAATCATTGCCTGAAAAAGAAAAGAAAAAGAAAGAAAAATAAAAATAAAAATGAAATAAAATAAAATAAAAGTTGAAAAAGGGAGGAGAAGTTTGAGGATTAGTGTCTAATCAAAAATTGGTTCCACATCTGATCTTTTTAAGTATAAAACTTGAGAAACTCTTAAGCTTAATGATATATTATAGTAAGTAAAACTAAATTTATTAAACATTTTTAAGTGAAGGAAATAAAATGCCTAAGTTCTATATTTGGAAAATCCATAATTATTTCTGAATTATATAGGAACTCATTTCTTCATACCTCTTCACTTTAAGGATTTCTGAACTTTAAGTTGGTCTCATTTACAAGTATTTTTTCTAAATTAGACTATTATATTTCTAGAGCAAAATTTTAGAAACTCCTAAACAAACTCATATACATAATCATACTTATTTGGTTTTTAAAGATTGAAGTGTAACGTGAGGGCAAGTAATATTTTATGTTTGGGGCATTTCGATACACCTAAAATATATAGTGTTTCTAGACACATTTTGATACCTATTTTTGAGATGTTGCGCTTTAATGGAAGGTATTTGTGTGTTTATCTTTCAGGTACAAGTAAAAAGGTGAAAAATGCTAAAAGGAGTGAAAAAGGATAAAATTTGGAGATAAAATGAAAAACTGGTGCAAAAGTATTTTGGCGACTAAGTGTTAGAACCAGCTCTTAGGCGTCGATGAATAGAGAAGGTCGCTCCTAAGCACCAGAGGCCTCACACTTAAGCGCCAGTGGCAGTTACTTGATGGGTTAATTTATTTTGACAAATTTTGAAGAGACATTTGAGGCACTTATTGGCTAAAATGGGTGGTTATAACCACCAAGGATGAAAATATAATTAAAGGACTTATGAAAGAAGGCATTCCTTGGTAAATACATCTAATTATGACACATTTTGAAGAGATACCAAGCACCTCTTGGAAAATTATAAAAGAAAAAAAGTTGAGACTTTCGAGAGAGTCCTGAAAATACTTTAGAGTTCAGAAATGTTCATAAAGAACTTAATGGAGAAGCTTTTGAAGAAAATTTCAAGCGCCACAAATTTATTTTCCTTTNTGAGTTTGATTTGAAAAGAAAAATAATCATGTATACAAAGTTATATTAGGGAAAAAAATTTATTATAGAAATGAGTAAGAAAATTTAGTTAAAATTTTATATAAGATGTAGAAAAACTTAAAAGTTAAAAGTTTTTAAATGTAGAAATGATAAATATTGTGTAACTATCTTTAGTAGGAGATATTGTATTTTTAAAAAATGTGGAAGGATTAGACTTTTATTTTTGATACTTAAATTTCTTTTATTGAAATTAATCTTCAAAACTATTATTATGTTTTTAAGTAAAAGAAAATTATCAACTCTTTGCTTTGGGAAAGGAAGAGTGAAATTCAAAATCATTAAATGTCTATCTAGATATAGTAATCATTGCCTGAAAAAGAAAAGAGAAAGAAAGAAAAAGAAAAATAAAATAAAATAAAATAAAAGTTGAAAAAGGGAGGAGAAGCTTGAGGATTAGTGTCTAATCAAAAATTGGTTTCACATCTGATCTTTTTAAGTATAAAACTTGAGAAACTCATAAACTTAATGATATATTATAGTAAGTAAAACTAAATTTATTAAACATTTTTAAGTGAAGGAAATAAAATGCCTAAGTTCTATATTTGGAAAATCCACAATTATTTCTGAATTATATAGGAACTCATTTTTTTCATACTTCTTCACTTTAAGGATTTTTGAACTTTAAGTTGGTCTCATTTACTAGTACTTTTTCTAAATTAGACTATTATATTTCTAGAGCAAAATTTTAGAAACTCCTAAACAAACTCATATACATAATCATACTTATTTGGTTCTTAAAGATTGAAGTGTAACGTGAGGACAAGTAATATTTTATGTTTGGGGCATTTTGATACACCTAAAATATATAGTGTTTCTAGACACATTTTATACCTATTTTTGAGATGTTGCGCTTTAATGGAAGGTGTTTGTGTGTTTATCTTTCAGCTACAAGTAAAAAGGTGAAAAATGCTAAAAGGAGTGAAAAAGGATAAAATTTGGAGATAAAATGCAAAACTGGTGCAAAAGTATTTTGGCGCCTAAGTGTCAGAACCAGCTCTTAGGCGTCGATGAATAGAGAAGGCCGCGCCTAAGCACCAGAGGCCTCACACTTAAGCGCCAGTGACAGTTACTTGATGGGTTAATTCATTTTGACAAATTTTGAAGAGACATTTGAGACACTTATTGGCTAAAATGGGTGGTTATAACCACCAAGGATGAAAATATAATTAAAGGACTTATGAAAGAAGGCATTCCTTGGTAAATACATCTAATTATGACACATTTTGAAGAGATACCAAGGCACCTCTTGGAAAATTATAAAATAAAAAAAAGTTGAGACTTTCGAGAGAGTCCTGAAAATACTTTAGAGTTTTGAAATGTTCATAAAGAACTTAATGGAGAAGCTTTTGAAGAAAATTTCAAGCGCCACAAATTTATTTTCCTTTTATTTTTAGCTTTATTTTGAGAGTTAAAAGTGTTGTAAGGGAGAAGAGATTCAAAGGAATTTTAAGATAATGGAGAAGGATTTGAGATAAGTTTTTATCTTTGTTTTAAATTACTTTTGGTTTTAATTGAGACTTCTTGTTGGTTTGACAATGATTTCTACTTTTTTACTAAAAGACTACTTTTAGTTTTAATTAATGTATTGTTGGTTTGACAATGATTTCTACTTTTAAACTAAAGTATGGTTTTGTTTTCTCCATACAATATTGTTGGTTTGACAATAATTTCTTCTTTTAAACTAAAGTGTGGTTTTATTTTCTCCATAAATATTGGTTTGACAATGATTTCTACTTTTAAACTAAAGTGTGATTTTATTTTCTCCATGGATTATGAGATTTGACAATGATTTCTACTTTTAAACTAAAGTGTGGTTTTGTTTTCTCCATGGATTCTGAGTTAAAATGTGGTTTTGTTTTCTCCATGGATTCTGAGTAGTTTTCTTTATCTTTCTTGTTAAAATGATAAATGTGGTTTTGTTTTCTCCATGGATTCTGAGTAGTTTTCTTTATCTTTCTTCTTAAAATGATAAACTTCTTTGGTTTTAATTGAGACTTGTTGTTGGTTTGACAATGATTTCTTCTTTTAAACTAAAGTGTCGTCTTATTTTCTCCATAGATTCTGAGTAGTTTTCTTTATTTTTCTCCTTAAAATGGTAAGTAATTACAGTGTTTGATGGAATTTATGTAGAGTATTAATCTTTAAAGTTAGAAGAATTTGTGATGATTTAAATCCATGTACTTCATTTACTTCTTGATCTGACCCATCTAGATGTTAAAATTTGTTGTGAGAACATGTAAGAACCGGGATTGTATTGTCTCAATCAACAATTGGAAATAATTACATGAGATTGTATGAATGAGAATGTAGTTCATATGATTGAGAGCAAATAAATAGGGATATAATCTTTGAAGGGTGTAGAGTTAGAGGACTTTAGAGTGACAGGCTAAACCTCTCAACTTGGTTTATTGTTTTAAGTATGGATACAAGATGTTAGCCTCAGGTGGAAGGAACCGAGGGAACTCTAGAATGAGAACTAGTATCTTTCTTGATGAACCAGTTTTCAGGACTATTCATACTTTAAATTAGCTAATGTTCTTTATAGCAGCTCTAGTAAGGGTAAATAATAATACTGCTCCTATTTAACACAACACAGTTTGAATACTTTCACAACAGAATTCCTATACTTATTACTGATTCATGATAAGGAGAAAGATATTTCATATTCAGTGTTCTTCTTTTACATAAACTCGAGTTATCTTTAGCAAGTTTTTATTTCAAACCATAAAAATACCAAATAGAATTCAAATTTCATTCATGTGATAAAATCTATAGTTTAAGTATTTGACTTTTTAAATTAGAAAGTCTGGTTACTTTAATTATAACATACTGTGAACAATTAATGTGGGTTCGATATTTGGGACTTAATCAAAAAGTCTTACATTACTAGATAATGATATGTATACTTGCATAGAATCTTAATATATGTATTAAGTTAAAAAGTTCAATTCTTATTTTCTTAGGATGAAGTTTTTGGTATTGTTGCAAAGTAAGGAAAGATAAGTGAAAAATATAATCAAATACAATGTTATATTGTTGCATATAAACAGTCGGGATCACTTTCCAATGCAGGTCAATTTGGCATCCTCACTTAGTCAAAACCGTAAACCTCCTCAACCATAGGGTTAGATGGCTAAGGCTTGCCTTAATGAAGTTCCAAATGTAAAAGTTGTAATTTAAGGTCATGGATAAAGTATGGGGTGAGTCTTCAGAAAAGTGAGGCCAACACACTTTTTAATTAATCACTTGGCCAGAATGAGAACTAAATGAATACTTGAAGGTTACCCATCACATTATAAATTTAAAAAATAATTTTATTAGCATTGTTTCATTGTTACACTTTTTACTTAATTACCATATAAGATAAAGAAAAAAACTACTCATAAAACATTAAGAAAACACCAAAAAACATCTTTGAAAACAATTAAATCCACTATAAAATTATGTTTATAGAAATACATTAATAAGAGCACCCAATACTTAGCTTCCTCCCTTTACAAAGTGTTGAAAATGCTTCGTCAAGTATCTCTTAGTTCCCTTAATTTCTCTTCTCAAGTTTGTCCTGAATTTACAATTAAAAGTATCTCCAACTCTCTCATAGGTTTAAAGCAAAAGCTTTCCTTCTCCTCTACCCAAGAATCTTCCTTAGCACCCCCTTCATGAGATCAAAAAGGCTGTCAAAACTCTTTATAAAAGCTTTTTCATTGGTAGAATAACTCTCCACATTGTTTAGAGGAAACACTAAAGATTGCCCAGACAATTTCTTGCACCTAGGCACCACTCTCTCAATCTGCCAGTTTTGATAAAGGTGCATATGCGCCCAAAAGTATGAAGTTAAGACGCTAATGTAATGGCACCTTCGCATCTACTGGTTGGCATTTAGGCACTGACCTCTCAAATTCTCTGTTTGGGACTGAGGCTTAGGCGCCCAAGAAAGGAGTCATCAGTCAATTTTAACCTCCTTAGGTTTAAGTTTCCTCCACTTTGCTCCATTCCTTCTCCACTTTTAACACTTGTTGTAACAACAAGAAAAAATATTAAAATATATTTTCTTAAGTTGCAATTTCATACATACAAAAGTGTAAAATACAAAGGAACACGTCATATGTTATCACTTTCATAATCAAGTTTTGCTTCACTTGGGCCAAGATAATGAAATAAAAAGTTGAAAGTCAAACAAAGCTAGTACGTAGTGGCAGTCAAAGTCTACTTCATAACTCTTCCCAGCAAAAAATTAGATCACCATCTGATGCTAGTGGTTTTGTGGCGTGCGTTGTAAATATCTTTAAATATTACAATACACACACAACAACACTTATAATAAATATGCATTTCAATCCCAATAAAAGTAAGTTTAGTATAAATAATTTTATCTTTTAAAATCTCTAAGCTGCCAAACCTGTAATAATAATACAAAGGCTCTAATGGAGGCTTAAGTATCGAACCCACAGAGTTGGAAATTTATATTGTTATAACATCAAACAAAATATTCAAGCTATAAAACTTAAGTAAGTAAAATAAATATAAAGTGAATTTAATGTGTGTTAAATGAAATGCAGTTAAAAGAACTAAGTTAACTTAATTAATTGCTAAACTTCAAAAGTAAACTTATAAGGACTAACCACAATTTTAAAATGGAGAGTTCAAATTTATGAAAGCATCATTCCCTTTTACAATGAATTTTTGGAGTGTGAAGAAATTAAAATCATTTAAAATACATATAAAATTGTATTGCACCAAATAAGAGCAATCCTTTTCTTTACCCTTTGAGAGTGCATAAAGAACAATGACTAATCTAAAGTTTGGTCCCTAAATTTGTGGTTAGGTTGAGAGGATACTAGCTTCCACTCCAGAGCTCTCACTTCTCCTTCACCCGAGGGCTAACAATCTCGCTTTAGTTTCCAAGAAACTAAGCAAATTAGGGATTTTAATCTATCATCTTAAATCTCCAATTCTATGCCCATCAAAGTATATTTCCTTATTTATTTGCACGCAGCCCCATGAATTACGTTCTCGCCCATGAAATTGAATGTGATTCTTGCCTTGTTATAGAAAGCATAGCTCTTTCAGATTGTATATTTCTCAACAAATTTTAACCTTTCAATTGGCTAGACCAAAAAGTAAATGAAGACCAGCATTCGAATCATCATAATTTATTGACATTTAAAACCTTAGAAAACTAAACTAATTCTTGACAAAACCATATCTCATTATTGAGAGAAGGATAAAAAAGAATACTCAGAATTCATGAAAATGATATGCAAAAATATAAATTTCATTTATAAAAACACGTTTACAAAACAAAGAAAGAAAAGAACACAACCTATCTCACACTCCTTCCCAAGAAAAACTCTAGAAGTACCCTTTAAGCACTTTCTCTCTTTATAATCATACTCAATTCTCTCATATAAGTGTAATGAAAAAGAAATCTCTCACCGTCCCTCTCTTTTTGCAACCCTAGAAGAAAATCCTCTCTTCTATATGACTTCTCTCTCACACCAAATCCTTCCTCTCAAATTCACACCCCTCTCTCCTCTAAACACCTCTCTCATGAAAAAACCTTCCTGTTAAACTCACGCCACCCAAAAGTCACATCTTTTAACACCAATAGACATGTCCTTTCATCCAAGAGACATATCTCTTCATTAAGGAGCATTTCTAAAGTGTCTAAATGCATCAAACCACTCCATGAGATGTTTGAATTGTTTGGAGCTTTCAAAACCTGCTAAAAAATAGTCACAAACCGCCTTACTCCATTTTAATTTGTTTATGGAACATCTGGTGCTTTTGGTGCAATCCTAATAAAGTACACGTTGTTCTCTATTTTCTGAAGCCTCAGGCGCCAATTTTGTCACTTCTGGTGCCACTTATTTGTAAAATGGCACCTCTAGGGCCAGTTTCTGGCACTTCTGATTCTAGCTCTCTAGAAAATGGTGCCAAGAAAATCTCTATTTTGACTCCAAATTTTCTCCTTTTTGCTACTTTTTCCTTCAAATGCCTAAAATTGGTATATCTGTAAATAAAACATGAAAATACCCTTCTTTAATGTGCAATATCACCAAAATAAGTATAAAATGTATACATAAAATAGTATATTATTTTGGTGTATCACCATCCAAGTAGTTAGTGGCTCAAAACTTCACAACCACTTGCTTTAGGACGACATTTGTGTCGTAGACACGGGCCTCATTCAGTAAATNGATAGTATAATTACTATGTGCATCATTAAGAGTTTTACTAGCGTAGTATATAACCTTAAAAATCTTTTCATACCTTTGCCCAAGGACAGCTCCAATAGCATAATCACTAGCATCACACATCAGTTCAAATGGTTTTTCCTAGTTAGGTGCCACAGCTCCAATAGCATAATCACTAGCATCACACATCAGTTCAAATGGTTTCTCCCAGTTAGGCCAGCTCTAATAGCATAATCACTAGAATCACACATCAATTCAAATGGTTTCTCCCAGTTAGGTGAAACTATAATAGGGGCNGTCAATGATGTATGTGGTTTCCTCTGCTATAATTGAACTAATGTTTCTTAAGTAAATGAGAAAGGCAAATGAAAAAGAACCTTACAGTTACAAATCAATCAGTTTATTATCGATGCGTGAAAGCAACTGCGGTATGAGAAGACACACCACCATTAAGATCCTTCTTGGTTTTTGGCGAAGGAGGAACATTTCTTTAGGTGAAGCCTCGGTTTGCAAGGTCTCATTTATGAAGAGTCAGAGCGGATCATCTGCCCTAGGAAGGGCATCACCTTGAGTGATCTTCGAGGCTGAAGAGTGAAGCAGAGTGAAGTTCAGTGATGGAACTGTAGCAACCACTCCCAAATGTTTCACCTCTTGGGATGGCAGTTGGGCTAGATGATGAAGAAACGGTATAGGGTTAAATACATTTCCCCCCGTTTTGACTGCTCATTATAAGTGGTGCCTCATCAGATGATTCACCAACCTCTTCTACATGAGGCAGTTTTTCATTTAATTGCTTAACTGGTTTTATTTATTCGGCCAGCCATTTTCCACCGTTCATTTTCTTCTCATCTCATTTTCTCCTCTCAGTAGTTTGTGTCTCTTCCCTCACCTTTTCTTAAAAAGTGGGTGAGAACTGTCAAGTTTCTTTTCCTTTTCATTTTCTGTGGGGCGAGTTCTAGAAACAGGAAGTCCAAAAGCCTTCAAGAAGGCTTCCTCACTTGCTGATTTTTTGGCACGGCATGTTCATTCACCTAAATGACTGACTCACAATAAGTAAATGCAAGAAATGGGAAAAACAAAAACACATAGTGCCCTAATTATTGGACAAAAGGCACTAAAATTAATGAATTATAATTTATGATGATATTTATTACTCATTACATAAATAATTAGGTTATAATTTTTTTTATTCTTATGACAGTTATCGCTTTCAAAGAAGTAAGAGAATTGATGAACTAATTATATATATATATATATATATANGTTATGTGATGTCAACCTCCCTGGTTTTTTCAATCTCATTATTTTTTTGTTTGTTTGATTGTGTTAAATTTATTTCTTAATTTTATTTTATCAATTTATTTTGTAGTTCTAATATTCTTAGAGTAGATTAATAATTTTCATCAAATTGAGGAAAAAAAATTTTTTCTAGACAACTATCATTCTTTTATGATAATGTTGAGCCTTAAAATTTAGAGTTAATTCGGGGCATCTGCAGCTTATTGAATAATCTGCGGATAAGCTGTTAAAAATAATATGTGGAAAAGCTAAGTATGGTGGTTATTACAAATTTTTATTTCTTCTGAAAAAGTCACACCGTTGCCAGAAAGCTGCTACCGCACCTAGATAGGTACCGCACCTAGATGTGAAAACATTGTTTTCAGCGTTTTGAAAATGCATAAGCTGCCAAAACGCAGTTTACCCGAACAGGTCAAGTGTGTTTTCAAAACGCTACTGCACCAAATAAGCCGCCCCAAACGGGCCCATATAGGAAGACATTTTAAAAGATGGCAAAAGTAAATTATATATTGGTTAACATATTATGTTTAATTCATGTAATATATAATATTCTTTCATTTGAATGAAGTGTGGAATGTGGAAATAATTTCTCTTTCGATTTTTTTTTTTTTTTTTGACTTGGGTCCATTCTTAGTGCTTTTTATCATCTTTGTAATATATATTATACATCAATGTCTTATGAGCTTTAAAAATCATTTGAAAAATAACAAGATGTTTGAGCAAAATCTTTCTCAATCACCAATTAATATGATAACTTATAATGCTAATGATTCTCCACCTTTTAGATATATTAGCCTATCATTTGAAACTAATTTTTCACACTATTATATCAATTGATGGATATATACTAGAGTAGTTATACATGCAAGGTTTGATATGTCTTGATTTCTTTGTTCTTATTAGGATACATTGGAGGAAGGTGCATGTAAGCATGTGCAATGAAAGATTAGTTAGTGTGGTTGTTGAATGAGATATTGATTTAAGATTACCATAAGAAAATTATTAAAATTATATTTAATTTTACATTTATCGACTATGAGAAGAAGTTTAATTAGTGATTCACGACTCGTTCAACATAGCTGTCGTCTTTTATTTGAGTCGAATAATGTTATTATAACCAAAGGCAAATCATTTGTTAGAATTGAATATTGTTTATTTCTTCTCATATTTAACATTAAATATTATGGCATTTAAGCTATAAAATAATTGAAAAATAATGATGTATATAGATTTATTATTTAAAAAATTATATAAGTAAACATGTAAAATCATTTAAATTCAATTCTATTTATTGAAATTATTTATTAGATCTTATAGTGATGTTTGTGATTTGAAAGTTAATTTGAGTATATGTGATATTTAATTGTTTTATTAAAATATTTTCAAAATTTTACTTTTTTTTTTTTAATCAAAGCTATATAAGTATGAATTAGAAGTAAAAAATCAATTAAATAAAAAAAATATCAAACATAGGTGAAGCATACATTTCAATTTTAATTAGTAGTTTTTTGTGAAGAAAATAGTATTATACATGAAGTCATTCATCTTTATTCATCTCAATTCAATGGAGTAGGGGTGTAAACGAACCGAACACGAACGAACAGAGCTTGTGTTCATGTTCGGTTCGTTTGAAATTTAGTTTGTTTGAAATAAGCTCACGTTTGAAATTATTCGTGAAGTCACTGTCCGTGTTCGTTTCTTAACGAACGAGCC
>JXCR01146438.1:59413-77766 GCA_002079205.1 Phalaenopsis hybrid cultivar
ATATATATATATATATATATATATATATATATATTATAAACATTACAAGAATTATGGAAATCCTTAAATAAATTTGAAGAAGATTTAAATAAATTTGTGATTGTTTCTTAGCACTCCAATAGTTTTAAAAGCTACATTCATGTTCAAATAAAACTAGGGTAAAAGGTCCTTATAAGCTAATCTAAAGATTCACCAAGGTCGATAAGATCTGTGTTAACCTACTAGCACTTACTACGTTGATTTTTAAAATTGATTAGTTGAATTTATCCAAAGTATTTATCTTAGACCAAGAGTCTTGGGGATTTGAGGACTAAGTTGACCGTAGGTTCAACCTAGGGCTACAATCCAAACAAAAAATCTACCAGGCAATTTTATTCAGCTCCATTATAACTAAATTGCTAAGTAAGATTACTGAATTCTTTGACTACTAATTGGGCTCATAGGCCTAATTATAGTTTAGCCAGTGTTAGGCTAAATTAGAGCTTGCTCTAGTAAATTTTAGTTAGCATTTGAGATGAAGATTTAAATTATCTATGATCTCATTTTATAAGTTTGTTAAACTCAATATAATCTCTAGAGTAATTTTAGGGTTAGTCTTAGTTAATTTAAGGGTTGGGTTGAGGTTTATAACTAAGGTATGCTAAGGTCTCATCATAAACATATGTTATGAATTATAATTGACTTCATATGAGAATTTTGGTGAAGAAAACTTTAATTTAATCAATCAAACCAAAAGAAAAAAATTATGGAATTCTTGTATCATTCTTAATTATGGTTATATAACCAAGCAATGGTACTAGACTCAAGTGATAATGACATGCTTAGTCAAAAAGACTTTAAAAACAAATTGAACTAAGTTAACCTAAGCATCAACTAACATTTAAGTAGTTTAGATTTTTTTGCCAATAGGCTTTTATCCTTGAATGGCATATTCACATGAAGTATGTTAGGAGCATAAAGAGTAACATACTATAAGATGCTCACTAGTTGAAATATATCAAAGAACATCAATTTAGGAAGATGTTTAAAGACTTATATAATAATATCTTAATTGTATACTTTATTTTCTTCATTGTACATTTAAAATTCACTCACATCCTATAATTTTAAATACAATGAAAACAGACTAAATAATTAATTTTAAATATATTATGATTTTACAATGTATTTAAAATTCTTTCACCCTACGACCAAATTACTTAAACTTTACTTTAAAAAAATAAAAATTTTATCCTTACAACAAACCAAAAAACCCCAAAATCACCACTCAAAGGACTAATTCTAAGCAACATAACAAAATAAAATGTTTAACATATGAAAAAATTATTAAATAAAGGCTCTTATTATTTCCCAAAAAAGTACATAAAAAGATTTAGATGAGTGAAAAATGATATTTCTAAATCATAATAAATTTCTAATCTCCAAAAAAACCTATAAATTAAATATTTTTTTATATAAAAATATAACTAAGTTCAAACTATTTATAGCAAAAAAAAATGCTTCTAGATTTTTACTTCAACGTACCAATCGTAGCATTAATAAAAATTAACATAAAAAAATTAATTTTTGAAACAAAAAAAAATGAAACAATTTCACGTTGTTAGAAAACTACTCTCTTGTGCCCTCCAATATATCATTGAGTACATATTTCACAACATCGTTACAAAAAAGTTATGCATATAGATTTAATAGAAAAATCAATGCATTAGTAAAAGCGATATATATGATCATTATGAAAAAAAAATGTCAACAATTGAAGTTCCCATGCTTTGAAAATAAAGATACCACAAATATAACAGAAACATTCAAGCTGCAAATTTATAAGACAAAACAAACATCGACAACTCAACAAGTCTTAAAAGCACAAAAATTATTGTATAAAATTGAAAAAAAAATGATAATATTATCTATAAATTCATGTCATATGATTGTTGAAAGTTTAAGCAATTCCAATATAGAAATGAAAGGGCATTTGAATAAAAATCATGATGGGATTTCTATATTCACATCAAGTATATGATGTGATATCACTATTGTTCAACCAACTCACTAAGAGTGCTCAATCCTTGCCTTTTTTGATATGCTCACTTAGTGAAATGAGTTGTATTATTGTTTATTTCTCAATTATATGATGCATTAGAAATAATTTTGTCTAATTAAGGCAGTAGATTCAACTTGACACATCCAGAGAGTAAAGGAATATCAAATAAACTTTTTCATGAAATTTCACTCTTAATCTTATGGATAATCTAAGTGGATAGTGTAGAACTTGAAGACCAGCTCAGTATTTTCATTCATGAGTTCAAAAAAGCCAGAAGAAGTGCATATATTAAGCAAATTCATCCATAATAATAGTTGACAGACATTAGTTTACTACTTCGTAAAGCCATTAATATGAGGAAGCATATTGGACAAATTATACTAATTAGAAAAAAGATTCATGTAGCCGACCCCAAATAGTGGGACTAAGGTTTTGTTGTTATTGAAGTGAGATTATTAATATATCATAGTAGAACATAAATAATTGTAAGTGACCTAAGGCCAATAGCATAAGTACCATTATGTAATGTATTTAAATGTTTCTTTTGAATTTAGGACTAAGCATTTCGAAAGATAAGACTTATGAAGGCTGCCACGAGATTTCTTCGTGTGGTAAATCTAAAGCATTAGTAATCAAGATCATTCAAAGTTGTACTTTGGGTAGGATTGATTCTTCAATTCTTTTTACATCTTCATATAGCCATAATACGTAGTCTCTTTCATGTTTTATGCTAAGAATAATTTTATTAACCAACTTATGTCATTTAACTCAACCTTGATAAGATGCAACCATAGCCTAACATGAGTTGTAAGCAAATGTCAGGCTAGTTTTTTCTTAAACAAATAAACTTGATGGTCAAAATATTTGAAAAAAACTAGATCAAGAAATAAATGTCATGAGAGATTGAGTTAGACATTAATAAATAATGCCCTTATTTTTTATAGATATCATGTACAAAATTAAAAATAAATAAAATTTCAAAAGACATCTGAATATAAATCTAAATTCCTGATATTTTCTTATAAATAAAATGATTTGACTAGCATGCATGCATAAGAATTAATCAAGAAAAACATTATTGACTCATTCTAAGAGTGGTCCACTTGATTGATGTGTGGTAATCATGCTCAACATTGGAAGACACATACTTGGTTGTAGTCAAATGCACCAAATTTTAAAGATGATTGATCATCATATGCCAATTGAGTAGCATATGATGCCAACTCGTAGACTTAATGGCCGAATAGATTAAAATACTTTGGATAGTGACTTATAGAGCTGGTTAGGTAAGTTGTGACTACTATTATAGTGGCAGTTTGCTAGATGATTTATTGGCCACCTTGATTCCAAGATGGAGAAGCCACATTTGCCTACTTACCCTCATCATTTGAGTATGTTTCAAGCTAAGATATGTTATCAATCAGAGTATAAGTGAGTGCTTCAATGGAGGTATGAACATGAGAATTCTACTTTTATGAAATCTTATAAATAACTATATATTAAGATAACAATATTACATGCTTCTTTCTACCAAACCATCTGAGCCATAGAATACATGTTTCATTTAAAAAAAAAAAGATCCCATAGGATAATGATCTATATATATTGGAAATTAAATGAATGTGGCTAATTCTTTGGCATGTAACATGTACACCAAGTGGATGGCCAATCAACCTTTGATAAGCTTTGTTGTCAAAAAAGTTATTATTCCATTATGTAAGTACAAGACAAGAGAATTGAAANCAAATAATTATATACTAAGATAATAATATTACATGCTTCTTTCTACCAAACCATCTGAGCCATAAAAAACATGTTTCATTTAAAAAAAAAAAACGATCCCATAGGATAATGATCTATATATATTGGAAATTAAATGAATGTGGCTAATTCTTTGGCTTGTAACATGTACACCAAGTGGATGGCCAATCAACCTTTGATAAGCTTTGTTGTCAAAAAGTTATTATTCCATTCTGTAAGTACAAGACAAGAGAATTGAAAGGCATCCTTGTTGAATTAAATCAAGGAGACCTCCAACCAAAAGTTTGCAAAAGACACGTAACACCATCCTCATCTGTCTTGGCCCATTTTTATAGCACTTTTTTCGTGCATGTTTTATGTATCTTTATAATTACTAACAAAATATTATAAATCCATATTAAAAATTTAAATGTCTTTCAATACCCCAACTAAATACTGCAAAACTGAAAGTACTTGTATTTCAGATCTCCTAAAATCAGACAGCCAAATACCCCTACTAAATACTTGTCTTGGATATTTACCTTACCAAAAAGAGTAAGAAAATAAATAACACGAGGTAAAGAAGAAACCAACACTGTACTGAATTATTAATATTACAGTATAAATGCGCACATAAGAAGGAGCAGGAGTTCATAAAAACAAGCACCAGCCAGGCCACCCAACGGTAACTTTCCACGCATTTTTCACTTTCCTGACCCAAGCAAGGGTTTTTTCGTCACATGATATCTCAACGGATAATTTATCACTGCTGCTGAGGACAAGACGCAGGAGGGGGAAGAGAGAGAGCAAGAGAAAGATACTGAGAAAAAGAAGAACATATAAAGAAGAAGCTCTCTGTGGGTGGCAACTGCTTTTTCTCTCCCCTGTTTTCAAGCTGCAGGACCATTCTCTCTCTCTCTTTTTCACCCTTTTGGCGCACTTACATCCCATAAACCTTTGGGCACTCCCTTTCCGGTTCCTCATCATCTTGAGTTACACTAAACCTAGTGAAGAAATACAGAGAAGAAGATAGCCAAGGAAGAAAAGATTCGATTTTGCACGGCATCATCATCTAGTTTCTCTCATTTCCAGCTTGTTGATATAGGAAACCCATCTTCTGCAATAGAGATAAGAGCTGGCTAAAGAAGAAATTTCCTATTTTTATCTTCAACACCTTCTCGCTCTGCTGATATTAAAATAACTAATCCCTGGAGAAGGAATCAGAGTTTAACGACAAGGAAAGAATAAAGTTTCGATTTTTACTGGCTTTCCCCCCTCTTTTGGTCTTTGTTTGGATTTCTGGTTTTCCCCTGTGAGATATGTCGGATTTCAAGCCGGAGGAGATTAGTCATCCACCCATGGATCAGCTTCAGGGCTTCGAGTACTGCATAGACTCCAACCCATCCTGGGGTACGCTGGATTAAAACCCGGTTCCATATCTTTCCTAATCTTTTTCTCTGTTAAAAAACAGTTTTTGATTTAATTTATGTATTGTGGTTACAGGTGAAGCGATAGCGCTAGGGTTTCAGCATTACATACTGGCGTTGGGGACTGCGGTCATGATTCCCACTTTTCTAGTTCCATTAATGGGCGGCAGTGACGTGAGTATGCTTATTCTTTTCTTCAAGCTTTTGTGCTTCAAAATCATAACTTTTTGCTAAATCATTCTTTTTTTCCTTGCATTTCTGCTTTTTGATGTTGTGGGGGAAGAGAGTTTTTTTCATTTTTTACCAACTGGATTTTCTTCAAAATGTTGCCTTTGATTTATTAGTGAATTTTATTTTATTTTTTTATTTTGTTTATTTCCATAAAAATTATGAATCATGTCTTGGATGTCTTATATTCAAATGATTATATAATTTTTATTTTGTACCTCTAATGTGCTCCAAGATGCATCCATCATTTCTTAATTTTTTGCACATTGATGAGATGCTTGTACTTCTCTATTTGTTCATGAGTTGCAGGATGATAAGGTGAGGGTAGTTCAGACATTGCTATTTGTGGGAGGAATCAACACATTGATTCAAACCCTCTTCGGAACCCGTCTTCCAACCATAATTGGAGGATCATATGCATTCTTAATCCCTACGATTTCCATAATTCATGATTCATCCTTCAGCCAAATTGCTAATGACCATGAGGTTTGATGAACTAAAAGATTAATTATAAAACCATATGACTCTTGGTGGAGGGTTTTTAAGCTATATTTATGTGTAATTTCAGAGATTTTTACAAACCATGAGGGCTATTCAAGGAGCAGTTATAGTTTCTTCAAGCATTCAAATTATATTGGGCTACAGCCAGTTATGGGGTATATGTACAAGGTAATATTTGAATCATTCAGATTCTTATTAAAAATGGATTTATTTAACCCGTAAGTTATTAGATAATTATTTTAAAGTTCTATTTTGAAGATGCAATAATGTCGTTTGGCTCTTCTTTTTTTTCTTGTGGGTTTATGATAGCAGATTCTTCAGCCCTGTGGGAATGGTTCCTGTGGTCTCGTTGGTGGGCTTTGGCCTTTTCTATAGAGGTTTTCCAGTGGTAAAGTTTCTGTTCCTACTTTTATTTCAAATTAAAATTACAGAAACTGTAGTTGTTCTTAATTTTCAGCTATTATTTGAAATTTATTAATCTCGAAGGATTATGAATGCAAAAGAGGGACTTGAGATGAAGAATAATTTAAAGCCTCATATGCACCTAGGTGTGTAACTGAGTACTCGTGTTTGATATGGGCTTTATACTCGATGAGTTAACAAACTTAACCCAACTTCGACTAACATTAGTTTATTATAATTTAATGCCTCAATTATAATTTAACCTTAGTTTAGCATAATACACCAGGTTTACTTGCAAAATAAAGCGCCATTATTTATAATAATATCAATTGATCTTTACTGCAGTTTAAATGCTAAATTTTTCCATGAGTGCCTATTTCAGAACTGATTGCTAAAGCATTACTCCTTTTAAGTGGTTTAGAACTGATCTCACATAATATTTCTTACATCTCAGGTTGGAAGATGTGTGGAGATTGGCGTTCCCATGCTCATCCTTTTTGTCGCATTATCACAGGTACTCTGACTCTCTCTAATCTAAAAATATGTAGGGAAATTTACATACATTCTTATGTATTTGCATATCTCACACCAAAACTTTCATATTTACCTATGCATGAAAAGGGACATTTAACTTTTATAAAGTGCTAATAGTGATATTTTTTATGTGATATTAAAGATTTGAGTGCTATGTGTGAGATATGCAAGTGCAATGTATGTAAATTCCCCAAATATGTATATAAATTATGATTTTTTATTCATAATTCTAAAGTACAGCTNATGCTAATAGTGATATTTTTATGTGATATTAAAGATTTGAGTGCCATGTGTGAGATATGCAGGTGCAATGTATGTAAATTCCCCAAATATGTATATAAATTATGATTTTTTATTCATAATTCTAAAGTACAGCTCTCCAAATTTTCTTCTCTCCCCCTTCAGTATCTGAAGCATCTGAATGTGAGGCGATTACCTGTGCTGGAGCGCTTCGCTTTGCTAATATCAATTGCCATCCTTTGGCTCTACGCTCATATTTTGACGGTGAGCGGAGCCTACAAGTACAGGCCAGCGAAAACTCAGTTTAATTGTCGCACCGATCGAGCAAACCTTATATCTTCTGCATCATGGTTTGTCTTCTTCCTTTTGCTTAAACTCTTTTCCACTCGGTTATATCTTGATCTTAATTATTCATTCTCAAAAATAATATCTTTGAANTACCGATCGAGCTAACCTTATATCTTCTGCATCATGGTTTGTCTTCTTCCTTCTGCTTAAACTCTTTTCCACTCGGTTATATCTTGATCTTAATTATTCGTTCTCAAAAATAATATCTTTGAAGGATAAAAATCCCATACCCACTTCAATGGGGGGCACCCACTTTTGATGCCGGCCATGCTTTTGGCATGATGGCTGCTGTATTTGTGTCACTTGTTGAGGTAAATAACCAACTTATTTATATTTTTTCTAGCATTTTTTGTTGTCCCCCCCCCAATTTTTAATGAATAAGGCTTATTGTAAATAGAAGTGAAGGTAAGCTCCTCTATACTTTATAGGACATGTGACTCAAATAAAGGGAAATTTACATTCCGGGCACAAAATTCTTATGTATTTGCATCTCACACCTAAACTTTCATATTTACATACATTTTGATGTTTTAAACTTATGAACATAAAAGGTGTGTATCACTTTTAAAATGTGTTGAGTGCTATTTCTAATGTGATATTCGGGATTTGAGTGTTACGTGTGTAAATATGAAAGTTTAGGTGTGAGATATGTATTTAAAAGCCTCTAAAATAAAATATATGAGTATTAATTTTCATGAAGCCAAACAGAACAAAAGGATTTCTAGTCTCTTTATGAAGAAAATAAACTATAAAGAAACATTAAGTCTTTTTTTTTCATTTCCTCCACTTGTCTTCAGTCCAAGCAAAGCTCAAGATTTTGGGGCATTACATACATACCCACCAATTCCTATGTATTTATATATCTAACACCTACATTATACTTTTTACATTTATAACACCCACATCTTTCATATCATATAAAAAATACCACTATTTTAAGGTTTAAAAAGTGAAAATACACCTTTTAATGCATAGGTAAGGTGGGCACGGATGTAAAAGACAAAGCTTAGGGGTATGTTTGTAAATTTTCATAAGTTTATTTGAAACCAATTAACCACAAAAGCTTTTGATTCATGTCATCTCAGTCCACTGGAGCATATAAGGCGGCAGCTAGGCTGGCAAGCGCAACACCGCCACCAGCTCATGTTCTTAGTCGTGGCATCGGATGGCAGGTGATGATTTCTCGCTCTTTGAATGAAACATCAGTTTGGATTCTTAAAACTAAATATTGATTTACATTACTAAAATGAAACCCAGGGTATTGGAATTTTACTGGATGGGCTCTTTGGTACAGTTTCTGGCTCTACTGTCTCTGTGTAAGTATTGATTTATATTTTTTTTTGTGCACTAAAGGCTTTCTTTTTTTTTAGGGGCATTTGCATCCATGCCACCCGATTCCTATATATTTACATTTCTTACCCTGAAACTTTATTTTTTATGTTTATACCACCCAAATCTTTCACTTCACATTAAAAATACCACCTTTTTTACTTTTAAGAAGTGAGACAGGTAAGGTGACACACTGACACATGTAAAAATTGATGTTTGTGTTAGATAAGTAAATACATATAGAAATTGAGTGGTTTGTATCTTATCTTCTCTTTTTTTAAGAAGTCATACTGCTTTAAAAATAGAAGAACTAACATATTTAGAGGAGTTCACAGGGAGAATGTGGGACTTCTAGGAAGCACGAGGGTCGGCAGCCGAAGGGTGATACAGATATCAGCTGGTTTCATGATATTCTTCTCCATCTTGGGTATGTCTTCATGCTACAGAAAAGATTAGGGGCATTTACATACATAGCGCATATTTCTTATATACTTACATATCTCACTCCTAAACTTTCATATCTACACATAGCACTCAAATCCTTAATATCACATCAAAATAGCAATATTACAAGTGAAATACACCATTTCAACATACATAGCACATATTTCTTATATACTTACATATCTCACTCCTAAACTTTCATATCTACACATAGCACTCAAATCCTTAATATCACATCAAAATAGCAATATTACAAGTGAAATACACCTTTTCAACCATAAGTTCAAAACACCCAAGTGCGCAATTAAATATAAAAGTTTAGGTGTAACATATGTGTAAATTTTCCAAAAATTTAATGTAAAAAATAACAATTTTGGCCTTAAATAAACTATATTTTTCTTCTTAATCTCATACTTTGTACTGTTCTGTTACCAGGTAAGTTTGGAGCACTATTTGCCTCCATTCCTTTCACCATATTTGCTGCGCTCTATTGCGTTCTTTTCGGCCTCGTTGGTGTGTTCTCTTTCCTCCCCCATCTTATTCATCATTGATCACTCTTACCCTGTCTCCTAATGGTTGCTTTCTTCTTCCCTCAGCGGCTGTGGGTCTCTCCTTCTTGCAGTTCACGAACATGAACTCGATGCGCAATCTCTTCATCGTTGGCGTATCCATGTTCCTCGGCCTGTCAATACCGGAGTACTTCTTCAGCTATACAGAGAGCGCGAATCACGGTCCTGCTCACACCAAAGCAGAATGGGTATGCATCTGGACTGCTTAAAATGTGTAAAGATTATGTCTTTATACTAACTAATCAAGAGTTGAAACAATGAAATGCAGTTCAATGACTACATCAACACCATATTCTCTTCTCCAGCAACAGTTGCTCTGATTATTTCTGTGTTTCTGGACAACACGCTGGACTTCAAGGAGACGGGTAAAGATAGAGGAATGCCATGGTGGGTCAGATTCAGAACTTTTAAGGGAGATAGTAGAAATGAAGAATTCTACACTCTTCCTTTCAATCTTAATCGCTTCTTCCCACCTTCTTAAAGAACAAACAGTGCAGGCTTTGTTCAGATAGATTGTATTGTTATGGAGAAGAGCTTTTGGGGGGGTTGGGTTATTTGATGAGCAAATTTTGAGAGAATTTAGGGAGTTCAATGAAAGTGTGTAAGAGAGAACCCACTGAATCTGACCCCACCTAACTTAGGGAACTTGATGCAGTTATTAGAATGATGGAAGTTGGGTCTGTTTTTTAGTTGTAAGTAGTAGTATTTATGGATTCTGGATTTATCATGTAATTTATTCTGCTAATATGTAAAATTTATCTTCTTTTTTAAAAATTTTAATCTTGAAGACTGTTTTGGTTGTCAATATATACAAGGGGCTTCCTACTAATATATTGTACCGGNTTGTAATTTATTCTGCTAATATGTAAAATTTATCTTTTTTTTAAAAAATTTTAATCTTGAAGACTGTTTTGGTTGTCAAATATATACAAGGGGCTTCCTGCTAATATATTGTACAGGAGTGAGGGGCTGTTTGTTCTTGTCTTTCCAGACCACGCTTTCGGTCTAAACTGGCNTATGTAATTTATTCTGCTAATATGTAAAATTTATCTTCTTTTTTTAAAATTTTAATCTTGAAGACTGTTTTGGTTGTCAATATATACAAGGGGCTTCCTACTAATATATTGTACCGGAGTGAGGGGCTGTTTGTTCTGGTCTTTCCAGACCACGCTTTCGGTCTAAACTGGCGTTCGCCGCACCGTATTTTTTGTGAATTCACGAAAGCTATCCGACGGCCGTGTCCTGCCGTTTGATTAACGGGAGCTATCCGACGACCGTGTCCTGCCGTTTGATTTCTGACAGAACAGCTGCATTTCAAATGTGTTTGATTGGAGTTCCATGTGCTGCCGTTTGATTTATGACAGAACAACTGCTTATGGAACACTTCACTTTTAATAGATTTTTTAGAATGTCACAATTGTCCCAAACACATCCTAAGTAACGTTGCGACCCACTGCTATGTGTGTGACTTGATGCTGCACGATGCGTCGTGACACAATCCACTCCACGTATGAGACCTGAAACTGTCGGCTGCACCCAACTCAGTCATGCTTCTTCCCTAATTACAACTCGCCCAACTCGGTCNAATTTTTGAACTAAAATGTCATAATGTCACAATTGTCCCAAACACATCCTAAGTAACGTAGCGACCCACTGCTATGTGTGTGACTTGATGCTGCACGATGCATCGTGACACAATCCACTCCACGTACGAGACCTGAAACTGTCGGCTGCACCCAACTCAGTCATGCTTCTTCCCTAATTACAACTCGCCCAACTCGGTCNTGTGAATTCACGGAAGCTATCCGACGACCATGTCCTGCCGTTTGATTAACGGAAGCTATCCGACGACCGTGTCCTGCCGTTTGATTTCTGACAGAACAACTGCATTTAACATAGCGACCCACTGCTATGTGTGTGACTTGATGCTGCACGATGCATCGTGACACAATCCATTCCACGTACAAGATCTGAAACTGTCGGCTGCACCCAACTCAGTCATGCTTCTTCCCTAGTTACAACTCGCCCAACTCGGTCGTGCTTCTTCCCCAATTGCTAGAATGGGCATGACAAAAATAAAATGAGTATGAAGGTTGTGTCAAAATTAGAAATGGTAAATCGTTTATGGCTTCAAATTAAGGGCGGTTCACATTTTTTATATATTATTATTAATTATTATAAATGTAGTGGTTCATTTTGACTAAGAAGGGNCTAAAAAGGGTTGGGTCAATAAGTTGCCATTGTGTTGACTCTCTTGTTCTCTATAATTATTTCTATTGTCACTCATAATTATATGTAAAAAGCCTATTGACATACATTGCTTGAAGTTGTCTCCTAGAATGACAGTGGATTTTAAATTTAGGATTTGTTTGAGATCATTTTTATTTATTTATTTCTTTTTAACTTTACTATAATGCCAAGGAATTTAAGTCATTTAATTTTTTGGTAGTTTAATGTATGCTCAGATTTACACAAGTCTTGACATAGCAATTGTAGTTTGAATGCTATGAAGATATCAGAGTGATCACGACATATATTATCGGCGAGTTGCAAAGAAGCTGACGAGTTATCTTCAAGGTACCAAAGATTACATGATCTAGACTAGTGGATAGTATGGAGGTAATTGGATATTTGATTTTGAGTTTGTTGGGTATGTTGATTCTCAAAAGTCAATATCGAGATGCTTCTTCATGTTTGCTGGTGGAGTTGTATCTTGGAGGATCACAGAGCAAACTTTAGTTGCTACTTCTACTATGGAGACCAAGTTTGTCTTGTTTTGATTCTGACTTTGTTAGGTGTGTTGATTCTCAAAACTCAACATCTAGATACTTCTTCATGATTACTAGTGGAGTTGTATCTGAGAGGAGCACAAATCAAAGTTTAGTTGATACCTCCATTATGGAGATCGAGTTTGTGTCTTGTTTTGATGCTACATCGCATGTTGTACGGCTTAAAGTTTTATTTTTGCTCTCAGACTTGTGGATTCAATATCTAAGCCGTNTCAAGGATGACTGAATGAAAGAATAAACGACCCGACAATAACAACACAACCCCATCAGCATCTACATCCCGATAACTTCCAACATGAAAGTCATCAGTCGCCCAGTTACGGGATCAGAATAAATGATATTTAGTTACAAATGTGTATATGTAATGACTCATTAACTATGATGATGTTTTCCTTTTTAAATAGAGACAACCATGTAACTTATTGGATCCTACCGATGAATTAGAAATAGGAGGATCATTCTCAAAAGAAAGGACCTCATATGAAATTCTCATTAAATGATCTAAAGTTTTCAAATCATCTTTCTTTCTTTTTTTCATGTGACTGACGCGTTATTTCTTAAGTGTAATTCACAGGATAATTTAGCAATTGATAAGAAATTTCAAAATTTTTATGAGCTAAATTAATTGATACCCACATATAAACTATAATTCACTAAACTTTAGTTTTTCTTTTATTTTTTAATATAAATAAATTCATGAATGCTTAATTAAATTTTAAATTTCTTTCATTTTAAAATAGGAATATTTGCATACATATCACTCAGTTCATATATGTGTGTGTTCGTAGGCGTGCGCTTGCTCGCATGTGTGTGTCTATGTATATATCATACTTAAATTTCAACTCTTACATTCACACCATTTTTTTATAATGAGAAAAATTATATTTTATTTTTTTTAAAATTAAAACTATGATATTTTTTGGTGAAAAAGAAATTGAACGTTAAAAATATAAAATGTAAATATTTTTTCTTATATGTAAAGACATAAGATTTAGGAGATTCCTATGTAAATGCCCCTATATAAACTAAAATATTATTTAATATTTATTGTAACAAAAAATTTAATTAGATACCGTCATCAAAAAAACGTTTCTTTTTCAGAGTCCTTGCCTAGCTTCAAGTGGGCAATGTCGGCCGCATGTCGGCCTTTAAGTGTAATGACTAAAAACAAGAGGTTACTATTATTTTGATGGAAGTGAAATATACATTTCCTTGCATTGATGTATGAAATAACGGTGTTATAAATGCAAATATCATACTTTGGGAGTTAGATATAGAAATAAATAGGNAAAAAAAACGTTTCTTTTTCAGTGTCCTTGCCTAGCTTCAAGTGGGCAATGTCGGCCGCATGTCGGCCTTTAAGTGTATTGACTAAAAACAAGAGGTTACTATTATTTAGATGGAAGTGAAATATACATTTCCTTGTATTGATGTATGAAATAACGGTGTTATAAATGCAAATATCATACTTTGGGAGTTAGATATAGAAATAAATAGGAATTTATATATATATCACACTTTTTTTGATATACATATTCTTCTTTGGGTTTACGACATTTGGTCCTTTCATGATCTTTTTGGTGTACTTGTATCTTGGATGAGGACCCCGCTCTTTTTGGTATGCATTATGTATTTTTTTTTTAGTTTTGGAGTGCCTTTTAAAAGTCAAACCTTGTACTCATCTTTTCTTATTAACACATAGGGAGCCGCGAATAATGCTCCTTTCCCCAAAAGAATATATATATATCACACTTTATTTATAGATTTACATCTTTAACTCAATACTTATATTTATATGCATAGCACTCAAATCTCTAACAGAGAATCAAAAATATTTTTCCTACTAATTTGAGAACGGTGAAATGCATATTTTTAAGCGTAAATTTATAACAAATTTATTATAATTATAAATATCACGCTTTAAGTATTAAATAGTGAATTCTTAAGAATTGTATGGAGCATATGCAAATTTCAAAAAAAAAAAGACTTTTTTGTACATTCCTTACACGTTTAAAAAATGTATGATTTTTTATATACATTTTATGCTTAATTTTAACGATATTGCTCTTTAAAGGAAATTACTTTGCATGTTTTTGATTTTCGGTACAAGAAATGGACTTTTAGAGAAAAAAAAATAAAAACGGTTCAAGTTGGAGCAACAACGAGCAAGAAATGAAATTTTGCCCTGTCATCTTTCGATAAGTCTTTCAATGCTTAATCTCTTTTACACTTCTTGCATATTTTTGAATGAGATTATACCTTAAAGGAAGGTTGTTTTAATGTTTATTTTGTAGGGCTATCTGTTAGAAACACAACGTAACTGAAATGGGGCGAAACAAAACTAAAACGGAGCCAAACCGAGCGAAACGGTGGATCTGCACAGTTTGCTCGTCGACGGCGCCCAACACGGTGCCGACGGTGAGATTTACCCGAGAAGACTGAAAAATGACAGAAAAGCTTGTCGACGGCGCCCTCGTGCCGCCGGCGGCACCCGGGAAGACTATAGACCGACTTTTGGCGGTTATAGGCCGAAATTCAACGTATTTGGACGCTTTTTGAAAGGATTCTTGTGATAACTCTTCAAACTTCATCCCTACACTTTAAAAGAACGAATTTAGGTTAGAAAAAGAGGGTTTTTTGTGAGAGGAATGTTAGGAAAAGTGTGGAGAAAGTTTAGGTTTTTTAGAATAGGAGTAGAAATGTAAATTTCTACCCTTTTGGAGAGATTGGAGAGGAAATTTTGAGAGAATTTATAAGGAGATGTTCTAGCATTGCATGGATCAGCAGGAAACTTTGTGGGAGAGATATTCATCTTTCTTTCAAAGTGAAAAAGTTAAGTATTGTGTTCTTCATTATCTTTTGATTTTTGTAAACACTTATCTAGTGGATTTGCTTTTTTTAAAAGTTTATGTTGTGTTTTCTTCGTGCTTTGTGATGGGTTTCTCTTACTCTCTCTTTTTGTTTGGAAATAAATTCTTCATTATCTTATGATTTTGTAAACACTTATCTAGTGGATTTGCTTTGGTTAAATGAAGTTTCGTGCTTTGTGATGGGCTTCTTTTACTCTTTCTTCTTCTTTGGAAATAGTGGCATGAGAAGATTATTCGTGCTTTGTGATGGACTTCTCTTACTCTTTCTTCTTCTTTGAAAATAGTGGCATGAGAAGATTATGTCATTATTTTCACTTTACTTTTCTTTTGAAATGAGCAGAATTCATGTTNTAATTAACGCTGCTGCTGGTGGATCATTAATGTTAAAACCATTTGATGAAGCGTATGCGTTAATTGAAAATATGGTTGCAAATAAATTTCAATGGCCCTCTATAAGGGTAAATCCTAAAAAAGTAGCCAGTGTTCATGATTCAGATGTGATAACAATTCTTGTAACTCAAGTTGCCACAATATCAAGGAAGTTGGACCAATTTGGAATGAACCAGCCTCAACTCACTCCTATAGGTGAGGAAAGTTCATTAAGGCATATGATTGATTCTATCTTATCATATGATGCTTTAAATATCATAAACAACCCATACTCTAACTTTTACAACCCAAGTTGGGAGAACCATCCTAATTTTAATTGGAATCATAAAACTGATGGTGGAAACCAAAAATGGGAAAATAATCATACAAATCCTAATGGAAGTTGGAATAATCAGGGGAACACAAATTATAGACCTTCAAATCCACCGGACTCTAACATTGATCAACAATTTAAGGATAAGAAGATGTCTATGGAAGCAGTGGTACTGCAAATGGAAAACTAGTTGCAAAGTAAAAATCTTGTGATTAAAAACATAGAGAATCAACTGGGACAAATTGCTAATTCACTTAGCAATAGATCCCAAGAAACACTTCGTAGCAACATTGAGATCAACCCTAAAGAGAACACTAATGATCAAGTAGAAGCTGTCCAATTAAAAAGTGGAAGAGAGATAGAGGATGTGGTTAGAAAAGAGAAATATGTTATGAGAGAAACAAAGATAGAGGATGTGGTTAGAAAAGAGAAAAATGTTGTGAGAGAAACAAAGGAAACTAAAAGACCTGAAGAACATGTTTTTAAGATTCTGGAAAAATTAATATCTCAAACTAAAATCAATTTAAAAAGACCACAACCTCCATTTCCTCAAAGACTTGGACATTATGAATTGGATAAAAAATTTTCAAAGTTCATGGACATACTTAAGAAGTTAACGATAAATATTCCTTTCGCTAAAGCTTTGAAACAAATGTGAAGTTATGCAAAATTTATGAAAGAGATAATAAACAAGAAAAAGAAATTTGGGGATTATGACACAGTTTCATTAAGTGAGGAGTGCAGCGCTATACTTCAGAAAAATTTTCCTCAGAAACTTAAAGATCATTGTAGCTTTANACCATTGTAGGATCCTTATTTACACTTATCAAATTTATAGAAGTTTGTGCTATATTTTCTTATAGCGGTATGTCATATGATTTTCTTAGACTAAGGCTTTTACCTTTCTCATTAAGGAATAAGGCTAAAATGTGGTTATACTCATTAGCACCTGACTCTATTAAAAATTTGGAGGAGTTAACTCAGAAATNTTCGCTCAAGTATACAAAACCCTATTGTAGAAGCTGACATTTTTGAAATAAATACTGAGATTATCCAACTGGTGCAGAACAATCAGTTTGGGGGAACACCATTGTAGGATCCCTATTTACACTTATCAAGTTTATAGAAGTTTGTGCTATATTTCGTTATAACGGTATGTCAGATGATGTTGTTGGACTAAGGCTTTTACCTTTCTCACTAAGGGATAAGGCTAAATGTGGTTATACTCATTAGCACCTGACTCTATTAAAAATTTGGAGGAGTTAACTCAGAAACTCTCAGCTAAGTATTTTCCACCTTCAGGGTTACTAAAACTTAGAAACGATATTATCTCATTTTGTTAGTATGAAGGGGAATCAATATACGAAGCCTAAGAAAGATTTAAGGAACTCCTAAGAAAGTGTTCCACATCATGCTCTGCCCGATTGGTTAATCAAAAAGGTTTAAGGAACTCCTAAGAAAGTGTCCACATCATGCTCTGCCTGATTGGTTAATCATTCAAACTTTTTACAATGGGTTAGTAGGATCCCTTAGGTCTATAATTGGCGCTGCTGGTGGTGGATCATTAATGTCAAAACCATTTGATGAAGCATATGCGTTAATTGAAAATATGGTTGCAAACAAATTTCAATGGCCCTCTACAAGGGTAAATCCTAAAAAAGTAGCCAGTGTTCATGATTCAGATGTGATAACAATTCTTGTAACTCAAGTTGCCGCAATATCAAGGAAGTTGGACCAATTTGGAATGAACCAGCCTCAACTCACTCCTATAGGTGAGGAAAGTTCATTAAGGCATATGATTGATTCTATCTTATCATATGATGCTTTAAATATGATAAACAACCCAATCGGCACTATTTTTGGTGTGGGGTTTGCCCGTAAGAACCTGTCGGTCATCGGAATTGAAATCTCGTTGCCCGCTTCAGAAGGACATTTTTTTAAAAAAAAAATAGTTTTGAAAAAGATGAAGTCAAATTAACCCCATAATTTTCATAGTTTAGATGAAAGAGTGCTTCACCTCAAATCCTGTATCTATCCCGAAGGATGAACACAAGAGTTGAGGGTGAGACTTGATCAAATAAACTAAAGAAAGTTATGACATCCGTTTTGTCTGCGAAACCAATGTATTGGCCGACAAGTTCCCCTATTTAATATAAGGAATTAAATAGGGTTTATATTATGCTGGATT
>JXCR01146438.1:88562-106462 GCA_002079205.1 Phalaenopsis hybrid cultivar
AGATATGGAGTAAGATAAAGAATATCCTTTTATTTTGGGGAGACCTTTTCTTATTACTGGACAAGCTATGATAGATGTGCAAAAAAGAAAGTTAACTATGAATATTAATGACCATGAAACCACTTTTGATGTTTTAAAGGCTATGAAATATCCAGCTGAGAGAAAAGATGATGATTGTTTTCGGATGGATGAAATTGATTATTTAAATAAAAATTATTTCCAGAAAAGTTTTGAGAGTAAGTTAATAGATGAGATCGAAATGGGCGTTCATGATGAGTTTAAAATGTTGTTTAAAGAAGACTGTATGTATGTTCAACAGAGGTGTGAAATGATGGATGTTACCAAAAATAGTAAACTTTTAATTCCATCTCTTGAAAAATCTCATGACCTTAAAATAAATTTACCTCATACAATTTTAAAGCCTACCTATTTGGTGAATTCATCTACACCACAAGTCTTTATATCTTTAGATTTGACTCAATCATAAGAAAAACCTAAATTGAATGATGAACAAGATAAAATTATTGAACTAAGACTTGGAACAGAATTTGAGGATATATTTCAAAAAAATTTTGAGTTGAGAAAAGAGGATAAGAATATTGAAAGATCAATGGAAGAAATTCTTATGGAATCAGAAAAACTTATTTCCTCAACTAAGATAGATACAGAAAGACTACCTCCACCATTTACTCAGTATCGAGGGGAAGAATTGGAAGATAATTTGAAACATAAGAGTAACGTAGAAGATATTGATCTAGAATCTGAATTATCTAGAGAGAATCTGATCCAAAATTTTGGAGATCATGAAGTATCATATAAAGATCCATTTCTTATAAATTTCAAGGATGATATTAACATCAATTGAGAAAATTACTAGAAGAATATTGGATCTAGAAAGAAATTTGAGGAACAAAGATATGAATCAATATGAAAAGGAAGAGCTGAAAGAAAAATTTTAATTCGAGGACTTTGTAGGAATCCGTGGATCTGGAAAAAATTGGACTATTGATCAAGGAATACTTAATTGGAATTTTGATCCAGGTGGAATCATTTGTCAGGCTAGCGACATTAAATCAAGCGCTTTATGGGAGGGAACCCATAGTTATCTGTGTGGTTTGATTTAGTATGCTTAAGAGTCATGATTGTTAGTGTTGTATTGTGTTTGCTTTAGTGTGGATTGATCTGTTTGCTTGAAATTTGGTAGACGTTTGGATTGTTAGTGTTTTGATTTGCTTTTTGTGTGTCATGAGGGAGATGATTCATTAAATTCTTATTATGGTTAGAATTGTCTGTTTACTTGTAGTAGTTGGATTGACGAGTCCACTACAACTCGGGTCTCACCCGAACTTGAGTTTAACAAAAGACATTATGAAATTTTACAGCGATAGTTCCATCTTAATTTTTTTACTTCCTTTCATGGGCTTTGTTTTCATTTGATAGGAGTCGCGAATCTATTTGATGAGTAGCTTAGGGATCATTTTACACTATACTTATAACTGTTAGAGGTGCTTAATTATTGGGATATAGTGATGTCTAGTGTTGGTGCTTGAGAACCAATATATCAAGGATAATTTTATCTTTGGGATTAGAATCTATAAAATCATTTATAAGCACCCAATATATTTGTGTAGTAATTCCATTAGAAATTGGAAGTAAGTTAGTGAGATGCGATAAGATGGAGGAAAAATTGACCTCATTTATCTTGTTTGTGTGTTTGTGTTTGTGTTTGTGTTTGTGTTACAATTTATAAGAATTGAAGAACATTTTTTAAATTTCAATGTTGATACATGCTATGCTAGTTAGAAATTTGTTTAGTTAATTTCATTCTAACATGTTTTGTTTAGATTTATTTTCTACTACATGTTTTCTATCCTATTAAATAATTGTAGATGTTTTTGATAGAAATTTGTGGTGGATAGAATTTCTAAACTGTTTTTCTTCCTACTTATATTTTCTTCACTAAATGTTGTACATGGTAAAAATGAAGTTTGGGGGTAGGAAGAAAAATGAAATTTTACAGTGAATATACTTCCTTTTAGTTTAATATTATTGCATGCATGTTTTAGGCTAGATTTACTTTCTTATGTTGTCATTCTATCTTGATTTTGCATGTATATGAATTTGATAGGATATTTTAGTAGTAAGTAGATTTAATTTTTACTTTTTCTTCCTGATACATTTGATAGAATTAATTGCAAAATATTTAAAAATTTAAGTTTGGGGGGAGAAAGAAAAATAACTTTCAAAGTTAACTTTATTTGTCCTCAGTAACCTGTATTTAATTTGATATCACTTTTAAAATGACTTGTGGCATGTGGTGTTATCTTTAGGTTACTATAACTTTGATTTTAGGAATGTTAGAAAAATAATTTAGTTGAAATCCTTTGTGAAGAAATTGTTCTAGAGTTAAGATATTTTGTTGGAAACCTTAGGAAAATGATTTTGCTATTTATGGTAGAAAGGAGTTGAATATTTGAAAAGCTAAGATTCTTAGATTTATACTTATTGAAAATTGAGCCTTTATTGAAACCTTTTTCAAACTAATACTTACACTTTTAAGAAGTGAAGGAAAGCTTTGAGTTTTGGACTTTAGAAAGAAGATAGTGAAATTCAAAATTATTAAAGGTCTATCCACATATAGTATTCCTCACTAAAAAAAAGAAAAAAAAAGGATAAAAAAGATCCTAAAAGAAAAGAAAAAGAAATGATTGAAAAACAACCCATAAAGAAAAACAAAAGAAAAAGAAAAGTCAAAAGAAAATATGTGAGGAAAAGCTTGAGGAGAAGCCTAATCAAAAATTGGTTTNAAATCGAGCCTTTATTGAAACCTTTTTCAAACTAATACTTACACTTTTAAGAAGTGAAGGAAAGTTTTGAGTTTTGGACATTAGAAAGAAGATAGTGAAATTCAAAATTATTAAAGGTCTATCCAAATATAGTATTCCTCACTAAAAAAAAAAAGAAAAAAAAGGGATAAAAAAGATCCTAAAAGAAAAGAAAAAGAAAGGATTGAAAAACAACCCATAAAGAAAAAGAAAAGAAAAAGAAAAGTCAAAAGAAAATATGTGAGGAAAAGCTTGAGGAGAAGCCTAATCAAAAATTGGTTTCACTTGAATCTTTTTAAATGAAATAACTTAGAAACAATTTTAAGCTTATTCTTATTTAAAGGTATTGGTCAAATTGATATAGATAAGTTTTATAAATTTTATTTTTATACTTTCAATGAATCTTTAGTTTGACAATTTTCAATAACTTTTTAAGTAAATAGAAAATCAGGACTCCTAAGTTGAATATGAGATATTCTTATACTCTAGTTCTAGGTTGATTTGAAGAATTTCTCCTAAGTTACACTATAACATTTCTGAGACAAAATTATAAGAAAATCTNCCAAATTGATATAGATAAGTTTTATAAATTATATTTTTATACTTTCAATGAATCTTTAGTTTGACAATTTTCAATAACTTTTAAAGTAAATAAAAAATCAGGACTCCTAAGTTGAATATGAGATATTCTTATACTCTAATTCTAGGTTGATTTGAAGAATTTCTCCTAAGTTACACTATAACATTTCTGAGACAAAATTATAAGAAAATCTACTAAAACCCACAACCACAAGTTAACATATTTGGCTTTTAAAGTTATAGTGTCACTTGAGGACAAGTAATAGTTAAGTTTGGGGGTATTAAGACGCCTAAAAAATGCTTGATTTTTCATATACATTTTATGCTTAATTTTAATGATATTGCTCTTTAAAGGAAGGTATTTTGCATTTTTTTTAGCTTTCGGTACAAGAAATGGACTTTTGGAGAAAAAGAAACAAAAACAGTGCAATTTGGAGCAAAAACGAGCAAGATATGAAATTTTTCCCTGTCACCTTTCGATAAGTCTTTCGATGTTTAATCTCTTTTACACTTCTTGCATATTTTTAAATGATATTACACTTTAAAAGAAGGTTGTTTTCATGCTTATGTTGTAGGGCTATCTGTTAGGAACACAACGCAACTGAAATGGGGCAAACGGGGCTAAAAAGGAGCCAAACAGAGCGAAACGGTGGAGTTGCGCAGTCCACTCGCCAACGGCGCCCAAAACGACGCCGACGGTGAGATTTACCCAAGAAAACTGAAAAATGACAGAAAAGCTCACCAACGGTGCCTTCGAGCCCACTGATGGCGCCCGGGACGACTATGGACCGACTATTGGCGGTTATGGACCGAAATTCAACTTATTTGGACGCTTTTTGAAAGGATTCTTGTAGCAACTCTTCAAACTTCGTCCCTACACTTTANGGAAAATCTACTGAAACCCCCAACCACAAGTTAACATATTTGGTTTTTAAAGTTATAGTGTCACTTGAGGACAAGTAACAGTTAAGTTTAAGGGTATTAAGACGCCTAAAAATGCTTGATTTTTCAATTATATTTTATGCTTAATTTTAATGATATTGCTCTTTAAAGGAAGTTATTTTGCATGTTTTTGGTTTTCAGGTACAAGAAATGGACTTTTGGAGAAAAAGAAACAAAAACGGTGCAATTTGGAGAAAAAACGAGCAAGATATGAATTTTTTTCCTGTCACGTTTCGATAAGTCTTTCGATGCTTAATCTCTTTTACACTTCTTGCATATTTTTAAATGATATTACACTTTAAAAGAAGGTTGTTTTCATGCTTATGTTGTAGGGCTATCTGTTAGGAACAAAACGCAACTGAAATGGGGCAAACGGGGCTAAAAAGGAGCCAAACAGAGTGAAACGGTGGAGTTGCGCAGTCTACTTGCCGACGGCGCCCAAAACGGCGTCGACGGTGAGATTTACCCGAGAAAACCGAAAAATGAGAGAAAAGCTCAACGACGGCGCCTTCGAGTCCGCTGATGGCGCCCGGGACGGCTATGGACCGATTATTGGCTGTTATGGACCAAAATTCAACTTATTTGGACGCTTTTTGAAAGGATTCTTGTAGCAACTCTTCAAACTTCGTCCCTACACTTTAAAAGAACGAATTGAAGTTAGAAAAAGAGGGTTTTTTGTGAGAGGAATGTTAGGAAAAGTGTGGAGAAAGTTTAGGGTTTTTTAGAATAGGAGTAGAAATGTAGATTTCTACCCTTTTGGAGAGATTGGAGAGGAGATTTTAAGAGAAATTGTAAGGAGATGTTCTAGCATTTCATAGACCGGCGAGAGAATTTGTGGGAGAGATATTTGTCTTTCTTTCTAAGGGAAAAAAACTAAGTATTGTGTTCTTCATTATCTTTTGATTTTTGTAAACACTTATCTAGTGGATTTGTTTTGGTTAAATGAAGTTTCTGTTGTGTTTTCTTCGTGCTTTGTGATGAGCTTCTCTTACTCTTTCTTCTTCTTTGAAAATAGTGGCATGAGAATATTATGTCATTGTTTTCACTTTCCTTTTCTGTTGAAATGAACAGAATTCATGTTTAGAATTTTGGGATGCTTGCTAGAAGAAGATTTAATTATAAATGTGATGGTTTTTACTTNCCGGTGAGAGAATTTGTGGGAGAGATATTTGTCTTTCTTTCTAAGGGAAAAACTTAGTATTGTGTTCTTCATTATCTTTTAATTTTTGTAAACACTTATCTAGTGGATTTGGTTTGGTTAAATGAAGTTTCCGTTGTGTTTTCTTCGTGCTTTGTGATGGGCTTTTTTTACTCTATCTTCTTCTTTGAAAATAGTGGCATGAGAAGATTATGTCATTGTTTTCATTTTACTTTTCTTTTGAAATGAGGAAAATTCATGTTTAGAATTTTGGGATGCTTGCTAGAAGAAGATTTAATTATAAATGTGATGGATTTTACTTACACTTCATTTACATTATAACAAGGGCCCATTGTAGTGTTAAAATTTGTTGTAATTTCATTGATTCGAAAGGGCGGTGTAATTCTCAATAAAGTAGAACCACATTCAATTTCTATGGAAGGTGACATTCATGGGTGTTGAGTGCAAATAAATAGGGAAATATACTTTGATGGACGTAGAATTGCAGATTTTATGGTGACAGACTACAACCCCCAATTTGGTCCTAGGGTTTGGAAATTGAAGCGGAGATGTTAGCCCTCAGGTGAGAGCAACCTGGGAGCTCCGAAGTGAGAGACGAAATCCTCCCATCCTAGCCACAGATTCAATAAACAAGCATAGGATTAGTCAATGTTCTTTATGCCTGGACCAAAGGGTAAAGAATACGATTGCTCCTATTTGGCACATACAATATTTATTTCATCTCATTCCTTTACATTATCTAATTCATTACATAAGAATAGTAGTTTTTAATTTCTTAAAATTTTTCAAACCAATTCATCCAAAAATGGTTATCTTTAGAATTAATATTTGCATTTAGGAGTAGTTATTAGTTGTGTTAAACTTAAGACTACATCTAGGAGTATTTGTTAGTAAAACCTCTTAAATTTCACTTCTAACTAAGGACCAATAGTAGTAGATTAGAATTTGACTAAGGACCTCTTACCTCGCTTCTCTATGGGATCGATAAACGGGACTCCAGTATAGCTCTGTCTTACTTGAGCGATACGTATACTTGCGTTTGAAATTGTGACTTTACAAATCATTATAAATATATAAATATGGGNTGGAAATATTCTTTAATGGACGAAGAATTGGAGATTTTAGGGTGACAGACTAAAATCCCCAATTTGGTCCTAAGGTTTGGAAACTGAAGCAGAGATGTTAGCCCTTAGGCGAGGGGAAGGTGGGAGCTCCAAAATGAGAATATGTATCCTCCCAGCCTAGCCACAGATTCAATAAACAAGCATAGGATTAGTCAATGATCTTTATGCCTGGACAAAAGGGTAAAAAATAGGATTGCTCCTATTTGACACATACAATATTTAATGCATCTCATTTCTTTACATTATCCAATTTATTACATAAGAATAGTAGTTTTTAATATCTCAAAATTCTCCAAACCAATTAATCCAAAAAGGGTTTTCTTTAGAATTAATATTTGTATTTAGGAGTAGTTATTAGTTGTGTTAAACTTAAGACTTACATTTAGGAGTATTTGTTAGTAAAACCTCTTAAATCACACTTATAACTAAGAACTAATAGTAGTAGATTATAATTTGACTAAGGACCTTTTATCTCGCTGCTCTATGGGATCGTAAACGGGACTCCAGTAGAGCCATGTCTTACTTGAGCGATACGTATACTTGCGTTTGAAATCGTGACTTTACAAATCATTATAAATATATAAATATGGGTTCATAAATTCTTGCATATTAAAAGTCGCATCAAGTTTTTGGCGTCGTTGTCGGGGACTTAAATCTTCTAGCAACATTATCAAATTCTTGTATTTTTAAGCATATATAAAGTCGCTGTCAATGCCACATATTTCTAATATGTTTGCATGTCTAACACCTAAATTTTCTTATTTACATACAAAATACTCATATTTTTAAAATNATGGGTTCATAAATTCTCGCATATTAAAAGTCGCATCAAGTTTTTGGCGTCGTTGCGGGGGACTTAAATCTTCTAGCAACATTATCAAATTCTTGTATTTTTAAGCATATATAAAGTCGTTGTCAATGTCACACATTTCTAATATGTTTGCATGTCTAACACCTAAATTTTCTTATTTACATACAAAATACTCATATTTTTAAAATCACAAAAAATAATCAATATTACTAATATTTTAAAAAAGAAGTACGGGTTTACATGCATAAAACTCATATATTTCATTTTTATCAAATTTTTGGTTTGTTCGGGCTCACAGAAATAAATCAGTTTAAAAGTTCAAAAATAGCATATGACTGCTAGATTTTGTAGTAAGTAATGTTTCAGGTATTATGTACGAAATTATCCAAATTTTATAAGACAATTTTTTTTAAGTGTAAATATCAAATTTTAGATATCCAATATGTAACTAAAGAAAACTTTGTGAGGCAAGTAATTAAATTTCTCAAAAAAAAAAATAATAATAACAATAATATTGCAAAGTTTGGGCCGCAAACTTTAACTTTACCTTTTATATGACAAACATTGTGGCTTTATAACCAAAGTCTAAAATTATTGCATCGTCTAGTCCTTCGAAAAAAAGCATAAATACTATAATACATTTTCATAAAATTAATTATGATAAATTATGGTTGATTAACATAATTTAGTTAACAAAATCATAATATTTAAAAAAATTAAATTCTATAAATTATAATGTATAACAAATTATTCATAATAATATATTACCATACGTCAATTACTTATACAAATAAATATATTATGAATATACCATCCAATGTTTTTGAGCCGACCCGAACCGACCCGAACAAGCCCGATGTTTCAAATAAGCATGTTATTTGTTTCCTATGTAATTTTGAAGTTTTCGGCGTCAATAACACTATAATAACACAACAGTAATATCGTCGCCGATATGACACGAGAACAAAGCAGGTTACCTCAATTTAACACTCAAAAAACACATAAATAACAGCGCAATAACAGCGGTTTACCTCACGTAACACTTGAATAATACTGCAATAACACTGCAATAATACCGCGGTAACTTATGCTATTTATTATCTGAGATCCGATCTGTGTATGAAATAAAAGTTTGAATACTTTATATCACATAATCATAAAATTAAATATGATAGTTATGATTTATTAAAAAAATTAAAATAACAAAAATCATCGTATTTTAAATAATCAAATCCTATAAGCTATATTATATAAAAAATAATTAATAATAATATATTACTATTAGTAACATGTACTATATTTTAAAATATGGAAATTAATTAATTATACTTGAATAACACATCAATGATATTGATATCTTATTGATGGTTATTGTGGCGTTAACGNCTAAGACTAATCGGTAGGAAAGTCCTATGGCTAGACCTAGGCTACTAAAGAAGTTTCTAGACCTCAACCAAAAGTGAGGTCAACAAACCCGTACTCTAACTTTTACAACCCAAGTTGGGAGAGCCATCCTAATTTTAATTGGAATCATAATACTGACGGTGGAAACCAAAAATGGGAAAATAATCATGCAAATCCTAATGGAAGTTGGAATAAACAAGGAAACACAAACTATAGACCTTCATATCCACCGGACTCTAACATTGATCAACAATTTGAGGATAAGAAGATTTCTATGGAAGCAGTGGTACTGCAAATGGAAAACCAGTTGCAAAGTAAAAATGTTGTGATTAAAAACATAGAGAATCAACTGGGACAAATTGCTAATTCACTTAGCAATAGACCCCAAGGAACACTTCCTAGGAACATTGAGATCAACCCAAAAGGGAACACTAATGAACAAGTAGAAGCTGTCCAATTAAAAAGTGGAAGAGAGATAGAGGACAGAAAACACTAATGAACAAGTAGAAGTTGTCCAATTAAAAAGTGAAAGAGAGATAGAGGATGTGGTTGTGGTCAGAAAAGAGAAAAATATTGTGAGAGAAACAAAAGAAACTAAAAGACCTGAAGAAAATGTTTCTAAGATTCTGGAAAAATTAATATCTCAAACTAAAATCAATTTAAAAAGATCACCACCTCCATTTCCTCAAAGACTTAGACATCATGAATTGGATAAAAAATTTTCAAAGTTCGTGGACATACTTAAGAAGTTAACGATAAATATTCCTTTCGCTGAAGCTTTGAAACAGATGCCAAGTTATGCAAAATTTATGAAGGAGATAATAAACAAGAAAAGGAAATTTGGAGATTATGAGACAGTTTCACTAAGTGAGGAGTGCAGTGCTATACTTCAGAAAAATTTTCCTCAGAAACTTAAAGATTATTGTAGCTTTACAATTCCTTATGTAATTGGAAAAAGTTTATGTGGAAAAGCTTTATGTGATTTAGGATAGAGCATTAATGTGATGCCTCTATCTATATTTAAAATGTTAGGTTTAGTCGATATTTCTCGCACTACTATAACTCTTCGGTTAACTGATCGATCTATCATTTTTCCAAAAGGGATTATAGAAGATGTGCTTGTTAAAGTGGATAAATTTATCTTTCTCATGGACTTTATTTTATTAGATATGGAGTAAGATAAAGAATATCCTTTTATTTTGGGGAGACCTTTTCTTATTACTGGACAAGCTATGATAGATGTGCAAAAAAGAAAGTTAACTATGAATATTAATGACCATGAAACCACTTTTGATGTTTTAAAGGCTATGAAATATCCAGCTGAGAGAAAAGATGATGATTGTTTTCGGATGGATGAAATTGATTATTTAAATAAAAATTATTTCCAGAAAAGTTTTGAGAGTAAGTTAATAGATGAGATCGAAATGGGCGTTCATGATGAGTTTAAAATGTTGTTTAAAGAAGACTGTATGTATGTTCAACAGAGGTGTGAAATGATGGATGTTACCAAAAATAGTAAACTTTTAATTCCATCTCTTGAAAAATCTCATGACCTTAAAATAAATTTACCNACACAGAAATAAATCAGTTTAAAAGTTCAAAAATAACATATGACTGCTAGATTTTGTAGTAAGTAATGTTTCAGGTATTATATATGAAATTATCCAAATTTTATAAGACAATTTTTTTTAAATGTAAATATCAAATTTTAGATATCCAATATGTAACTAAAGAAAAATTTGTGAGGCAAGTAATTAAATTTCTCAAAAAAAAAATAAAATAATAACAATAATATTGCAAAGTTTGGGCCGCAAACTTTAACTTTACCTTTTATGTGACAAACATTGTGGCTTTATAACCAAAGTCATAAGAAGGGAAAATTATTGCATCGTCTAGTCCTTCGAAAAAAAGCATAAATACTATAATACATTATCATAAAATTAATTATGATAAATTATGGTTGATTAACATAATTTAGTTAACAAAATCATAATATTTAAAAAAATTAAATTCTATAAATTATAATGTATAACAAATTATTCATAATAATATATTACCATAGGTCAAATAAATATATTATGAATATACCATCCAATGTTTTTGAGCTGACCCGACCCGACCCGAACAAGCCCGATGTTTCAAATATCAGCATGTTATTTGTTTCCTATGTAATTTTGAAGTTTTCGGCGTCAATAACACTATAATAACACAACAGTAATATCGTCGCCGATATGACACGAGAACAAAGCAAGTTAGCTCAATTTAAAACTCAAAAAACACATAAATAACAGTGCAATAACAGCGGTTTACCTTATGTAACATTTGAATAATACTGCAATAACACTGCAATAATACCGCGGGTTAACTTATGCTATTTATTATCTGAGATCCGATCAAATAAAAGTTTGAATACTTTATATCACATAATCATAAAATTAAATATGATAGTTATGATTTATTAAAAAAATTAAAATAACAAAAATCATCATATTTTAATTAATCAAATCCTATAAGTTATATTATATAAAATATAATTAATAATAATATATTACTATTAGTAACATGTACTATATTTTAAAATATGGTAATTAATTAATTATACTTGAATAACACATCAATGATATTGATATCTTATTGATGGTTATTGTGGCGTTAACGTTGTGTTATTGATGTGTTATTGTGGTATTATTGATGTGTTATTGATATGTTATTCATGTGTTATTGCAGTGTTATTGATATGCTATTGATGTATTATTGATGTTATTTGCGGCAACTTTTATTTTGGTGTTTTCGACGGAGATAACAACGCGATAACAACACAGTAACATTACAATAACACCGCCGTAAAAAACACACAAATACAAAGAGAGTTACCTCAAGTAACACTCGAATAATACCGCAAAAATATTCGAATAATAATGAATAACACATCAATAATACCGCAATAACACGTGAATAACAAATTAGTAACACATGAATAACACCACAATAAAACATCAATAATATTGATGTGTTATTCAATGTTATCTCCGCCGAAAACACCAAAATAACAACTGTCGCAAATAACATGATATTCTAAACATCGGTCTTGTTCGAATCGGGTCAGGTGAAAAACATTGGCTGACATGTAAGTAATATATTTATTTGTATAATAATCAACAGACAGTAATATATTATTATTGTTAATTTGTTATTTATTATAATTTATAGGATTTAATTTTTTAAAATATGAAGATTTTGTTTATTAAATTANGTAAAACACACAAATACAAAGAGAGTTACCTCAAGTAACACTCGAATAATACTATGAAAATATTCCAATAATAATGAATAACATATCAATAATACTGCAATAACACATGAATAACAAATTAGTAACACATGAATAATACCACAATAAAACATCAATAATATTGATGTGTTATTCAATGTTATCTCTGCCGAAAACACCAAAATAACAACTGTCGCAAATAACATGATATTCTAAACATCGATCTTGTTCGAATCGGGTCAGGTGAAAAACATTGGTTGGCATGTAAGTAATATATTTATTTGTATAATAATCGACGGACAGTAATATATTATTAATGTTAATTTGTTATTTATTATAATTTATAGGATTTAATTTTTTAAAATATGAAGATTTTGTTTATTAAATTATTTTAATTAATCATAATTTGTTATATTTAATTTTCTTAATATGCATTATAATATTTGAGTTTTCGAATAAAAAATCCAAGCTAAAGCTCTGAGATGATTCGGAGGGGATCGCACGTTCAAAAAATACTTATTTTTATTATTGATGTCCGGACGGAGATTTAAGCCAGGTCTCTGGACACATAAATTATTGCATAAGAAAAGAGAAAATAAAGGTGAAGNTCACTGGTGATGCCGGACGGAGATTTAAGCCAGGTCTCTGGACACATAAATTATTGCATAAGAAAAGAGAAAATAAAGGTGAAGAATAATCCAAAATAAAATTCAGCATCCAATGGGTAAATCGAGGAATGAGCAGAAAACCGATGCATACATTGACGGGGAATGAATTTATCAATAAATTGTGGAAGGATTTGTGGCTACATGGAGGATTTTGGCTCTCCCAATAAGAATCCAAGTACATTAATTTTTAATTTTAAATTGCTTAATTAATTTCGCTCTGCTCCGAAAATATAAATAATTTCAAAGTGAACCCGCCATATCAAAAATATAAAATGCATGATCAAACAAATCNGAGTACATTAATTTTTAATTTTAAATTGTTTAATGAATTTTGCTCCGCTCCGAAAATATAAATAATTTCAAAGTGAACCCGCCATATCAAAAATATAAAATGCATGATCAAACAAATCAGCTTATTTTAAAATACTTAAAAAATTAAAAAATTTTAAATATTTTTAAAATTAATTATCTTCTTTGTTGGATGTCATTGCTCATAGAATTAGTCATGCTATGTCCATATCTTTCGGGTACCCAACATTAACTGCCACTACTGTTATTATTCGTATTTTTTTATTTATTTAGTTTTTGGGAAGTGGAGCCTCCATTCAGCCAAGAAATTTAATGTAGTGGTTAGGTATGCTTTGAAATTGGAACTCTTAATTCGGGAGGAATCAATTTACCAACTCTTCCCTAAGCCTTAAACTAATTGTCTTATTTGTCTCGTAGGTTGCCATCGCTGCTCTGCATAGGACCATAGCCAATTCTCCATCGTCATCGCCATCGCCATCGCCATAAATTTTATTTATTTATTTAATATTTTCTTTTTAAATGTCAGATATATATTTTTTCAAATAAAAAAAAATTTACAAAAATAATATAACAACCTTTCTTACATTATATTGTAACCCTGAATAGTTTTTGAAATTTCATTTGCTTTCACAGTAATTACATATTACATTATACATTAATCACTCAAAATGTGGCATCAACATATTTTTATCATCTAGCATAAATCTCGATACATTTTTTTAATAATAAATATTCCAACTCGAAATTCAAGATCATCTAGACGCCAATTCAAACAAGCTTATAATCAATTGGTTATCTCGACAAAACGAAGTTGATGATATAAAATTTGGTTTGGTATGAGCCAACCAAGTCCAAGTCACACGATTAAAGCTAATTTCAAGGTTTTGGATCCTCAATTGAATGGTCAAATGAACTCGAAATTTGAAAAATTTATATTCAATATATATGTCTAGATTAGAGGAATCCAACGATTCTAATTCTAAATTTACTTAACTCCGAAGTTAATATAATCATAAAATAAATAAAGAAACTCATATGATCATGGAGGATTAGTATAGGTCATTCAACATGCGGTTGGCAAAGCTATTTGCAAAAGAACAAAAATGGCCCTTCTTAGAGACTATANGCACAAATCTCGATACATATTTTTAACAATAAATATTCCAACTCGAAATTCAAGATCATCCAGACGCCAATTCAAACAAGCTTATAATCAATTGGTTATCTCGACAAAATGAAGTTGATGATATAAAATTTGGTTTGATATGAGCCAACCAAGTCCAAGTCACACCATTAAAGCTAATTTCAAGGTTTTAGATCCTCAATTGAATGGTCAAATGAACTCAAAATTTGACAAATTTATATTCAATATATATGTCTAAATTAGAGGAATCCAACGAGTCTAAATTTACTTAACTCCGAAGTTAATAAGATCATAAAATAAATAAAGAAACTCATATGATCATGGGGGATTAATATAGGTCATTCAACATGCGGTTGGCAAAGCTATTTGCAAAAGAACAAAAATGGCCCTTCTTAGAGACTATAAATAGAGCCCTCCCTTCACTTGAGGGGAGGAGGAGAAGAGAAGGAATTCCATGGCATATTATTGAATGAAGATGTGACAAAACTTCCAGACTCCAAAGCCGCAGACTACCATCAACCCCTATCACCCACCCATTCTCATCACCATTGGTGATCCCTGCTGGCTAATGTCATATCCCAAAAATGGTAATAACTTATAACCTTGTATTGAATACTAGACGATAACTTCCAGCCTATGTAGTTGCTAGCCATCTTAGTCGTAACTTATAACTTTATATTGAAGACTCGACGATAACTTCCAACCTCCGTAGCCATTGGCCATCATCGACAAGTGTCTGCTTATCAATGTTAACCAGCATCGATAACCCTTGCTCACTGCCATCAGTGACATCTGCTTGTTAAATTCGTAATACAAATTGGGTTATAATGTATAACGTCGTTTTGGAGGTCTTGAGATAGCTGACGATCTCCATAACTGCCGACCAATATCGTTCATCTCCCGTCAACCTTTATCAACCACTAGTGTTGCTCCTAGCTACTGCCTTCGGTAAACCCTTCTTTCAAATGTTGCACTCCTAATACTATTGTAGCATATAATGTCATATTGAAAACCTAGTCATAACTTCCACCTTTGTACCTTTTTACGACTATCAAGCACCGCAAATTGGCCACAGTCGACAACCGTTGGATGCCCCTGCTCTCCGCCATAAGTCTCCTACTTGTTAATGTCTTATTCTAAATAAGGTCATAAATTATGATGATGTAATGAAAACCAAACGAACACATCTGGCCTCCATAGCCACAGGTCACCATCAACCTCTACATGTCGGCAATCGTTGACCGCTACTAGTCGTCACCACTCGTTACCTCCAATAAATTCAGGTACAACCTATGTTTCCTGCTAATATTGTAATAAATTTTAACTAAATCCTCTATAGCTACTAAAACTATTTTTGTAACTAACTATAGCCTTTGTAGCTTATTAATGAAATTAAAGCTTCCATCTAGGACCTTTTGTTGCTAATGAATTCTTAAACAACAACCAACTATAGCATATGTGGCTAACTATTACAATTATAACTTTAAATTGTAGCTTATGTATACAACNTCAATCTCATCTCATATCTTTCATAGTTTAAATGAAAGAGCACCACACCTCAAACTATGTATCTAACTCGAAAGACAAAAAAACATGACTTGATAGTGCAGCTCAATCGAATAAAATAAAAAATATATAACATTTATTTGGTCTGCGAAAACCTTTTTATTATAAGCTGACAAGTTCTCTTATTTAATATGAAAAGTTAAATATGACTTATATTAAGTTGAGTTCATTAAAGTTTCATATAAAGGAAAACCCTTATAGTTAAGTACATCTTAAATAATCGAAGTTACCTAAGAAAACTCTCGGTAAAAATCAAGGGATATTATCTTCAAGGAGTTTCAAATGATAGAACTTTATAAAGAGATAGGACAAAGAGGTGTGAAAGGGGAATGACTCGAATTTGGAACATTTATATTTAGAATCCAAATGAAGTAGAATTAGGGGATGTCATGGATCCTCCCAATATCCTACTATTTGGCTTCAATTTAAAGGAGAAATATTTAAATGTTTCATCCTACCAATTTTATTAATTAAGGCTTACATTTGTGCGAGACAATCTCACAAACATTTTGAAAGAAGAAAGGATTTAGAACGTGATGAATGACAACCTCAGAATCCTAAAGTGAGTTAGCGATTATGTTGTATAACAAAGCCAAACAAAGGCCTAAACAAAAGTTGAGGATTTATGTCGCACTAGGTGGACAACCTTGAAATCTTATGGCTTGTTGTTTAATTCTATGGAATGGTTTAACTGGCGTAGACATGTTTTGTTGTTAAAGATGATCGTGCTTCCCACAATGCTAGCTCCAAGCTCATCATCGTGGAAAGTTTAAGTTTAGAAGTGTCAAATCGTGATGTCAAATCAAATGTTTCCTAAGGCTATTTGAAAATTATGTGGGGTTAAAGTCAATTAGAGCGACACCAATTATGATACAATGGTTCCCTCATACCAGTATTACTATTTTATTTTGAATTTATTTAGCTTAAACGAGTTGTGAAAACTATTTAAATCGGAGAGATCTCGTTAGCAACCGTGAGTTTCTTCCTCCGAGGGACTCCGATAAACTCAAAAGAATGTTTTAAGTTTAATGAATATTCAAAGGATTTATGGTTACCTTTGAGACAATTAAATGTTTTTTTTTTAAATGTTGATTAATTTATGAAAAAAGTTGTTTTGATTTTGCAATTGAAGTAAAGAACTCACCCAAGCAATTTAGAATAGAAAGTAAAATGCATAAATTAAGTAACCTTATAAAAGCGTACCTGTCATCTTCTTGACATTATAGCAGAAATGTTAGTCTTTTGCAACATGTATATAATCTTGCAGAAATTTAAATAAATTGCAAGAGTAGATGAAAGTGCATCTAACAGAATCCAAACTATGATTTATTGAGTCCTGAAAGGTCTTAATGGATGATTTTAGAACAAAATATAGTAAGTTTAATTTGTCCTTCAAAATATTCAAGAGATTACAAAGTGTTCGTGGAATGAACCTGAATTGCTTTAAAAATCCCATGAAATATTTGTGTTTATTTTGAACTTATCATATTGCTCTACTAATCATCTTAGGTCAAATTAAAACTACCTCAATACTCGGTATACTTTGACATTTTAATTGTCCTATGGATAGGGTACCCAATTAATCAGTTGATATTTCACTTAAAAGTTATGTAGGTGAATGCCCCTAAGGCAAGTTCCCAGTCATTAAGGACTTTTCTACCCATCACTAAAGTTGGGCTTGTAGTGCTAATCATCAACCATGTTATCCTCTACAAATGAATTAAATATCAAGCTTAGATCACTACTAAGCTCTTTAATAAATCTAATGGGAAATAAATTAGCATAGGTTAGAATTTTAATTTAGGTGATATGGATTCTGATTAAAAGAAGTCAGAACATCATTAATTGTGGACTTAATGATAAGTGAAANATATATATATATATCTATATATATATATATATGTGTGTATATATGTGTGTATATATGTGTATATATATATATGTGTGTATATATGTGTATATATATATATGTGTGTATATATGTGTATATATATATGTGTATATATGTGTATATATATATGTGTATATATGTGTATATATGTGTATATATGTGTATATATATATATATATATATATATATATATATATATATATATAT